>SADC01000322.1:0-120462 GCA_004194705.1 Ditylenchus dipsaci | reverse complement strand
ATGATCAACTCGGGAATTGTGGGATGATTTTGATGTAAGGGCTTAAACTCTACCCAATTTTATTAACTATCTCATTTGCCTTTTCAGGCAAAGCCAAGGATCGCAAGTCTGTGTGATATTATGAGCCACTGCAAGGAATTTTAGCTGCCCCCTTTTGGTGCCCGATGTGAACAAGACAGGATATGAGGACAAAGAAGGCCGAGCAAGCTGCGTAAGAACCGGAAGAAGCGAGCTACCGACCCAGTTCTGTGAAAAAAAGAAGCCAAGCAGTTCACTGAAGTCACTTCAACAATCGACTTGACAGGTTTGAATCACTTTTTTCTATGGTTCTATTTGGCTTTCAGGAATCTCATCAGATGCCCTTTAAATGATTAACAACTTTGGATCAAAGGGGAGAAAAAGAGCGCCGAATGAAGTAGGTCGTTGAAAGGTTCGGGATCGGCCTGCGAGAGAGTGATATGGCTGAGCTAGCGCCGCGGAGAATGGCTGACGACAAAATCATCAATTTCTACACAAGCCTGATCCAGGGCGCGCAAAAACAACGATCCAAGGTCTTCCGGGTGCTCGCGATGGACACATTCTTCTTCAGGGTTTGTCGAGGCAAGGGCCTGCGTGACATGTCAAAATGGGTCGAGGCGAGTGGACTTCTTCAAGGCCGACATAATTCTGTTGCCCAATTTCATCAACCAGGGCATTGGTGCTTGGCGTAAGAATCTTTGTAATTTAGCTTGTCGGGAATTTGTGGGATTTTAGGTTGCTCACGTGAAGGAGGAAGCATCAACTACTATGACTCACTTTATGGAGATGACAATGGATGTATTCACGACTACAGTAGCCTTTAATAGTTCATTGACCATATTCATCTTGCTTATTTTCTTTTAGAGAGTTCTTTGATTGTGAGGCGAAGCTGAGAAGAGTAATGTGCGCCAATGGGCTGGACTACCTCAGTGCCAAGAAGTATTATCTAAAATCCTTCGATCTGTTCATCAAAATTCCGCTAATTATAGAATATTCGTGCAAACGATGGATGCGATTGCGGCGTTTTCGTCTGTGCCTACGCGGAGTGTCTTTCTGTCCGGACGCCGATGAACTTCGCCCAGGCTGACATGAAGAAAATCAGAAAAAATATGATGGATGAAATCACGAATTGCATTTTGTTTTAACCGTTGCTTAACAGTTGTTATGTTTCTTCGCTGAGTTGATTTGAATAAAGCTAGGTTTTTGCATTTCGTAGTGCTGGTTGCTATAAGATTCCCGAACCACATCGGCCTTTCTGGATGTAGTGTTTGAACCAGTAAAATGTAAAAATTTGGCCTGGAATGCGGGGCGGTTTGCGCGTTACCCGCGCTTGAAAAACACGCGTTACCTGCAAAAATATTTGAATTTGCGCAAATACATATATGAAATAATAGAATTACTAAATTGCGAAACGTTTCGCAAAAATAGTAGAATTACTAAATTTGCGAAACGTCTACGCACCCTGATTTCTGGAAAAAGTGCTGGTGTCTGAAAACTCCTTCTCATTATCTTCCGAAAACTATTAAAAACCTGATATTCTGGACGCACTGACCAATGGTGCACTGTTTTTTCAGCGGGGTTACTATAAGGAGAGGGTTTCCATCAGAATAACTACGGTGATCATTATTTAATTATCTAGCTTCCAGGTTTTTTTGGTTTTAATATGTAATGTTAAGCTTTCAATGTGACATTTCAAATGGTTGAAAATAATTGATATAAAAAAATAAAAGTCTTACTAAAAAATGCAAAAGGTGAACTATTTGGGTATAAAATGTGTGAAAAACAGAAATTTCACCTGAAATTAGCATCTTTCTTCCGACAAAAAAAGTACATTTCTTTTAAGAGAAGTTGCCCCAAAAAAGTTTATTTGTCCCAAAAAAGAGTAAATTTGCGCCAAGAAAAAGTATTTGCCCCAAAAAAAAATAAATTTGCCCCAAAAAAGAGTATATTTGCCCCAAAAAAAGTATATCTACCCAAACCATCTGCCCCAAAAAAAAATATTTGCCCCAAAAAAAATTAATTTGCCCCAAAGTGCATTTGCCCCAAAAAAGTAAATTGCCCCAAAAAAAGTATATTTGCCCAAAAAAAAGATTACCATTTTTTTCCAGTCCAGTTGCCAGGTCACCGTGTCTTGAGAGATTTTTTTTATTCAAGAGATATTTTTTTCAGGTAAAACTAGAGTTGTGGAATTCTCCGGAGAAATAGAAACCGGAGAATTCTCTGGAGAATTCTCCAGAATTCTCTGGAGAATTCTCCGGAGAATTCTCTAGAATTCTCCGAGGAGGAGTCGTTTAAACATGATTTACAAATTAGTAAAAAATGCGGGTTAGCAACGGCAAGACATAGAAGTTTGGATAGAAGTTTTTGTTGGTTATAGCTAACTGAACGTTAAAAAAAGCATCGCTAACTTTTTTTAGCATCGCTAACTATTTTGATTATATTTGAAGTATTGTTTTGGGACGAAAATGACTTTTTTTATTTTTTGGCTGACCACCGCTAACTGACCGTTAAAAAAAGTCTCGCTAACTGGCCATCGCTAACTGGCCGTCTCGCTAACTGGCCGTACACCGGATTCCGTATATTCCACTGCGGTAAATCCTCCGTCCGGTGAACTCTCCCCTGGTGAATTCCACCTCCAAATTTTTGAGGTTACACGTTCAAATCCCGGTGGTAGCAGATATTACTTTTTTGAGTAAGAGCCATAAACTGTTATTTAGGAGATCACCTATTCTGGGTACAGTCCGTTTGACCGTCACCATTTTGACCGTCAGCATAATTTGACCGTCACCATTTTGACCGTCACCAATTTGACCGTCAGGAATTTTGACCGTCGTTTATATTTGACCGTCGTTTAAATTTGACCGTCACCATTTTGACCGTCAGCATAATTTGACCGTCACCATTTTGACCGTCACCAATTTGACCGTCAGGAATTTTGACCGTCGTTTATATTTGACCGTCGTTTAAATTTGACCGTCACCATTTTGACCGTCAGCATAATTGACCGTCACCATTTTGACCGTCAGCATAATTTGACCGTCACCATTTTGACCGTCAGCATAATTTGACCTTCACCATTTTGACCGTCGTTTGAATGTGACCGTCGCTATTTTGTCACCTGTTTTCTGGACTAATTCGGACATGCTGAAGATGGTTTGATAGTGGTAAAATGCCGTTTTGTAGGGTATTTTTTTAGTTTGGGCAATGATTGATTTCGTTAAAAATCAATTATTGCCTGAAACTCAAAAAATACTCGGAAAACGGCATTTTACCTCTATCAAACCATCTTCAGCGTGCCCGAATCAGTTCAGAAAACAGGTTTTGGAACCCGAAACGTAAAAAAATTTTTATCCAAGTGGACGACCAGTTGGTTTCAATGGTCCAGACGCTGCTAATTCTTGATTATCAAATCATTCGTTAGCGATAAATCAAAAATTTCTCGATAAAACGTGATTTTACCACTGTCAAACCATCTTCAGCATGCTCGAATCAGTGCAGAAAAAATTTTTGGGACTCGAAAAGGAAAAAAATTTTGGTCCAAGTGGTCGACCACCTGGTTTACGACCAGTTGGTCTAAATTGGGGAGGGGTTGCTGTTTTGATTGAATAAAGGATGTTTTTGAGTGTGCGTCAGCGTTATTTTCCAGTTTTTCGGAAAGTGGAAAATTTACCACTTTCCATTGAAAATTGGAAAGTGGAAAGTGGAAAATTTCTTAGTGACACAGAAAAGTGGAAATTTTTCACTTTCCATTTCCATTTTCCAAGGGTTGAAGATGTGAAGCGGGACGGACGAATATTGCTCCAAGTTAATCGGTGGTCGGATGTCGATGCAAACAGACTCAGTAAGAAAGAATGGTGTCAGGGAGTTGTGTTGGCATTGAAAGATGTTTGAAATGTTGTTAACGGTTCAATAAAGTTACGGTGTTAGTCAAGGTTTTATCGTCTTATTTAGTAATTGTTAGCCTGCGTTGCAAAAATTGCATCAAGATGTGTGTTTCACTCGTTATCTGTTCAAAATTACTGACGGTCGAAATGGTGACGGTCAAAATAGTGACGGTCACATTCAAACGACGGTCAAAATGGCGACGGTCAAATTATGCTGACGGTCAAAGTGGCAACGGTCAAATTTAAATGACGGTCAATTTTAAACGACGGTCAAATATAAACGACGGTCAAAATTCCTGACGGTCAAATTGGTGACGGTCAAAATGGTGACGGTCAAATTATGCTGACGGTCAAAATGGTGACGGTCAAACGGACTGTACCCCCTATTCTCACGGTGAGTAATGTAATCACACTGGTACCACATTCCCTAAATGGGTATCCACCTCCAGTATCCGAAATTTTGGATTTAGCCGAAAGTAGCTAAAGATCATTGTACCCTATCCAGAATCGTGTCCTGAGCATGGTTTGATCATGCTGAAACAGCGATTTGACTTGCAATAACCCCAGTTTTGGAGTAGTTTCCTATCCCTTAGGGTATCCACGCGGTAATATGCAACTGGCACCCGCACTCTCAGTGTACCCATTGACTTTTTTGATTCTCGCTTTCAGTAAAAAATTTTGCAGGAATTTAAATTTTTTAGTCTGAACCAACCAAACCAAGTGGTAGTTCACTTGATCAAAAAAAATTAACTTTTCGGAATCCGAAACCTGTTTTCTGGACTGATTCGGGCATGCTGAAGATGGTGTGATAGTGATAAAATGCCGTTTTCTCGGTATTTTTTGAGTTTTGCTACAATCGAGTTTTGGTGGAACCAATTATTTCCCAAAAATAAAAAAATACCCGACAAAACTGCATTTTGCTATTATCAAACCATCTTGAGCATGGCCGAAATAGTCCAGAAAATAGGTTTTAGAACATGAAAAATAATTTTTTTTGATTCAAGTGGACGACCACTTGGTTTGGTTAGTGCATGGATTATCCAGTAGAACTGAGGTTGGAACATACAAAAACATTTTATTACTAATATTACTACCCGGGTACCACTACACTACCTGGGTGCAGCAAAACCAAGTGGTCGTCCACTTGGATCGAAAAAATTTTCGTTTTTCACGTTCCAAAAACCTATTTTCTGGACTAATACCGCCATGCTTAAGATGGTTTGATAGTAGTAAAATGCAGTTCTGTCGGGTATTTTTTGAGTTTTGGGAAATAATTGGTTCCACCAAAACTCGGTTGTAGCAAAACTCGAAAAATACCCGAGAAAACGGCATTTCACTACTATCAGACCATCTTCAGCATGCCCGAATCAGTCCAGAAAACAAGTTTTGAAACCCGAAAAAGTTAAAAAAAAATTTGGTCCAAGTGGACGACCACTTGGTTTAATTAGTGCATGGATCATCCAGTAGAACTGAGGTTGGATTATAGAAAGACAATTAAAATTCTAAGAGCTCTTCACATGACAAAAAATGAATAATTTAAAATTTTATAACGGAGAGGGTTGACTGCATATTTGTTTACTGGGCACCCAAACGGACCAAGAGGACACCCAAAAATTTTTCACATCGAGGTTAAATCAAGACTACTGAGGATGGATCTAAACTATCTGTAGTGGATCTGGACTGGTGAAAGTGTATAAGGACCCCTTAGGGTCAATCTGGACCATATGGGGTGGACTTGAACCACTGAGGGTGGTTCTGGATCATTGAGAGTTGATCTGAATAACTGAGAGTGGATCTGGACCATTGAGATTGAATAAGATGGATCAAGTGGCCTTTTAATATTCCTTTCCCTTTCCTATACAGCCCATGCTAAAGGCTGGTGGTAGGGATGCATATGACACCAGTGTTAAAAATCTTTTGAATAAAAAAATATTCTCGAGACAAATTTATAGGTTCAATTTACCGAGGTTCAATTTACCGGAGGTTCAATTTACCGGAGGGTCAATTTACCGGGGTTCAATTTGTAGAGGTTCACTTTGTAGAGGTTCAATTCACCTAGAGCCGTACGCGACGTGTGTTTTGGGCGTGCCTATAACTCATCAATTAGAGAACTCAACAATAAACTATTTGAACAAAAAGACATTTCATCAATAAAAGGGTTTTATCAAATTACGTATTTCAACAATCACTTTTTTGAATTTCAAATTGTTTGGCCAATCATATATTTGGTCAAAGAACACTTGGTCTAGCTCTGTTTTTATCAGAAACCATAATGATCTTGTCGCGCTCTATCTTCTCCGGTACAAAAACCCTATCAGCTTATACTAGACACATAGCATCCTCGGGATAGGTACATATTCTGAGGGATTATCTGTTTCCAAATCCCGAAAATTTTAGTTTTTCACATGATTCTAACGAGATTTTAAACCATGGTATCCTACTCAAAATTTTACACTGAACATAGTTTGACAATACCAAAACTGTGATTTTAACGACTCAAACTATAAAACCTAGGGTAGGTACCCGAGCTTCAGGTGGATATCCAGCTAGATGGCCTAAAAAATTAAAAATTCAGTCAAAATCAAAAACAAATCACTGAATCTAACGTAAAATTGTGTGAGGAATTGAGTTTGATAGGAACACTTTAATCCCAAAACTTGAGGTGGGTGATATATCAATTTTTTTTAAAAATTTTAATCATTTGCCTATGATACGTAAAATTGTCTGGGTAATTAGGTTTGATGAGACCAAAAGTCTATTTTTACGCACCCGAGCCCGGATCCTTGGGTGGGTATCACCTGACCCGGTAGATGTCCAGCTGGATGGCCTGAATTTTTTATGAATCAAAACAAACCATTCTATCATATGTAAGACCGGTGAGGAATCATCTTTGATAAGGCAACAATTGCGATCTTACGCTCATCGATTAAGCGATCTTACGCTCATCTTACGCAGAAACCTGGGATAAGTACCACCTGACCAGATAGATATATACCTTTCTGGCCTGAAAAATATTAAATACAAACTTTTTTAAAATCAAAAACAAACTATTTTTCTTTGTTTGTTAATACCAGAATTACGATTTCACCAACCGAAACCTCAAAAACTTGGTAGGTACCACCTGGTCAGGTGGATATTTACGTGGAGACTTTAAAAAAATAAAAAAAATTTCAAAATTAACAAAACCTCATGCTGGGGTTAAATAGGTGAAATGGAAGTTTTGGTATTATTCAACCTAACTCACCATACGATTTACATGTGATAGCCGCAATTTCATTTTTCAGGTTATCCAGCACCTGGTCAGTTGGTACCTAGTAGGTTTTTAGGTGGTACCTAGTAGAACCGTTTAGGGCAGGTACCAGGTGGTTTTCCTACCCACCCTGAGGCTTACCGGTAATTAAAAAGACTTTTTTCTTTTATTTTTTTTCAACAATAATCAAATAGTTTATTGTTGTTGAATTCTCTAATTGATGAGTTACAGGCACGTTACAGGCACAGGTACGAGTTACAGGCCTTTTTTTCAAGCTGACCACTCATTTTGTAGCTAAGAATGTCAGCTACAGTCGACGCTCTCTATAACGACTCTCAAGGGACCGGCTAAACCGAGTCGTTATAAAGAGAGTCGTTATAAAGAGCATCATTTTTCAACTGTGCATCAGCCAGTCGTTATATAGAGCGGCATCTTTGGTAACGAACATTCAAATAAAATTGTATCAAAGTAAACATTTATTCCGAAAAACGAACAAAAAATAACATAATTCAAGAGAATGTTGGGTACGCGACGTTTCCCTGTAGGGAACGGTTTCTTGTAGAAGCTAAAAAGACTTCCACTTTATTTTTAATCTGCGCTTAATTTTTCACATTTCCGTGTAATTTCCAGTGTAATATGTACTAGCCCACTCTGATCTGTGTACTAATTTTTTGGCAGTAATACTTCCGTACTACAGTCTGAATACCCTATTATTTCAGAATTAGTTCTATCCGTCATTTAAACTTGAGTCTACAATATTTTCCTTTACGCTACAGATCCTAGCCATTCTTTACAGGGAAACGGCTTACATGAAAACGGCTTTACAGTGAAACGGTTTTACAGGAAAACGTCCGTGTCATTGTTCTGTTTCATGTTCTGCAAGCGTTGATAAGTCGAGATCGTTTCGCCAATGAAACTTTCGCCAATAAGATCTTTTCGCCAATAAAATCACTTCGCCAATGGTATGTTTTTGCCAATAGCTTTTTTTTCTCAAGTACTATTAGTTCATTGGCAAGTTTATTACCTTTCATTTTGTAGCTCAATTCACTGGCTACAAAATCAGTGGTGATTTGCCTGATAAAAAATAAGAGTACTCGAAGAAAGAAGCTATTGTCAAGAACATTTTATTGGTAAAAAATCTCATTGGCGAAAGTTTCATTGGCGAAACGATTACGATTGTGATCGGCTAACAAGTCGCCGAATTTGTAAACATTTGATAACAGAAGTTGAAACACAAAAATGTGACCGATTTCTTTAAAATCAGCAAAAGATGATTGCGAAAAATGGTTATTCAACAAAAAAATTTCATTTCCTGTGAGACATAATTTCATTCAAATTGAATTTTTATTGAATTTGGATCGGATTGGAGATAGGATTAATCCTATCCTTAATCCTATCCGTCCTAATGCATACGGATCGGCTTGGATTCTAGATCGGATAATTTCACGTTTCTGAAAATGCACTGAAATTATCCGATCTAGAATCCAATCCGTCCTAATGCATACGGATAGGCTTGAGGATAGGATTAATCCTATCCTCAATCCTATCCGTCCTAATGCATATGGATCGGCTTGAGGATAGGATTAATCCTATCCTCAATCCTAGCTGCCAATGCATACGGCCCCAGATGCTACAAGATGCCCGTTTTTCCTCTGAAGATCTCTTACCAATCGAAAAAGCGGATTCGGATGAAGACGGTGAGAATGGAACTCACTCGGAGAAAATGAACTTGAAATGTACTCCCAATTTGTTTGAAATATTTGTTGATTGTTTGTTGAGATTACTAATAAAAAAATCGTCAACATGCTTCTGCTTGGAAAAATTTCAGTGCGGTGAGGTAAAATGAACCAAGGTCGAAAAATGAACCGACACTTTCTAATAAACCGACACTTTCTAATAAACCGACACTTTCTAATAAACCGACGCCCTCTAATAAACCGACGACCTCTAATAAACCGACACTCTCTAAGAAACCGACACCTTCTAACAAACCAACACCCTAGAAGAAGGTTGAAAAATAATCCGATATGTCGTTATATGAGAGAAGTATCTTATCTTTTTTGATAAGCTCGTTTTTTTTTCTTATAAAAATTTTTTTGATCTGATCTCAACGGATTCGGATTCAGGATGAGATTTCGGCATTAGGGGTGACTTTCAAGAAACTTTTCCTTATAAAATTGATGTTTTTAAAATTTCCAAAAATTCCATCATAAAGTACCACGAATCGAGAGTCGTTTAAAAAGAACCCAGTTTGAACCTGTTCGAGTTTCGTAAAAATTACTACCGTATTTACTGTATTAACTCCCCACCCTCTAATAACTCCCCACCCTCTAATAAGTCCCCACCCTACGGGCCTTATATCTCAGCCTAGAGCGAACATTTCGCAAATCTGTTTTTTGCGTTTTCTTAGTTGCCGCGAGTTTACCTGATTCCACTTTTTAAATTTTGGTTGAGCACCCGAAAATGTCAAAATCGAAATATTTTTTTTCCGATTTTTTAAGGGTTGAAAAATAACTCCCCATGGGGACTTAATACAGTAAATACGGTATTTCGTTTGGGTTTGTCGGACAAATTGAAACAATTACGGACAAAATTCGTCCTCAATTTTTTTTAACGAATTTATTCTAATAGACGGTCATGCCCGTCTATTTTCAAACCTCCAAATTTTTTTCGACTTTATATTAAAAATGCAATGAAGCATGGTTTTTGGTCTTGAGGGGTGCCCGTCTATTAGAGACTGCCTGTCTATTAGAATAAATACGGTATGTCACGAAGGGGTTTGAATTTTTCTCTATGATCTGACCTAACTCATAATTTTTTCAATATCTTGGTCAATCTCAGTCTTGATCAAAATGTTTTGCTTGATCTGATCCATGATCTGATCAGGATCATATTTCGTGGTGTATCGAGAAAACACTGCCTTGAACTCAAATTTTATTTTTGGATAAAATTTTAAAAAGACCCTGAAAACGTATAGTGTAATTAGAGTTAGGGTAAATATTAGATGAATTCGGGGCAAAACACTATATACTTTATAGATCAACTAGAAGCTTTTGTCATCAGCAAAATGCGTTGGGGGTCAATATGCAAAGTGATTGAACGAAGCAGTGCATTCTTATATACAAATGGTTGTTTTTCACTTCTCAATTCCATCGTTTTAAATTATTTTTGTTTACTTGCAGTCGCCAAGAATAGTGAAATTTGGATCAGTAAGGTAACAATACTCAAGCATATTTTTTCCACTTTTCATCAATGATTATTTCAGCCGCCCCAACAGCCTCTGCAAAAAACGTCTCCTTATCGCCTTTTCCAACTATGTGCGCTGAAAGACCACTCGGGTGTCACAAAGTTCCATTATTGGTGTTTTTCGGTAAAGTCTCCACAACTTTTTTTCCTTATTGTTCATATCTGTTTCAGGCTGGAGTAGTAAATCTAGGAATCATTCGCCACAAAGAGGATTTCGGAGCTGTTATTCTCGATGATGGAAGGTGTTTTTAACTTTTTCTTTTCTTACTTGTGCAACTCCTTCACGTCATCATATTGTACCGTGAGATTGATAAAATGGACCAGGGCTTTGGAACGTAGGTCATGACCAGAATTTGAATTGGCAGGGGGCTCTCACTGCGCTTTTTCGTAGCTCTCACTGTACTCTTTTGAGTAATTTCTCAAAGATTCAAATGAGTGTACAGGGTAAAGGCGCAAACACAATGAGGAGGCTTTTTGCGGATGCTAAATCAGATTTGTCACACAAGAATGGCCATAACTTTTTTTTTAAATTTTCAAAAACTATTCTGTTGGTGCCATCTTGTAGCTAAGATTCAGTGTTACAAGATGGGCTATTGATAAAGTAGATGTTGTTGAAAAATTGAGTTAAAAACGAAAGACTCCGCCCAAGCATCCGCACTCAAATTCGAGTTAGGACTCTCGGGCGGATTCTTAAAATTTTAACTCAATTGTTTTCAACAACTTCTACTTTATCAATAGCTCATATGGTAGCCCTGAATCTTAGCTACAAGATGGCACCAACAGAATAGTTGTTGAAAATTTAAAAAAAGTTATGGCCATTCTTGTGTGACAAATATGATTTAGCATCCGCAAAAAGCCTCCTCATTGTGTTTGCGCCTTAAGAAGAAAGATAACTGTCTCCCCCAATTCAAAGAGGATGCTGCGTTCTAAAACCGTGGTCCTTTTTAACACGGGAATTCCTGACTGTAACGATGGTTTACCCTGCTGTATTTCTTTATGAGGAACACGAATATCACAAAATCGGACCGAAAAGTTATGGTACAGCGCATTCAAAAACCCAAATTCCTCGACGACTCATGGGGGTCAGATATATTTTTTCTTTGGGCTGGTGAGTAGTAAATTTAGTGAGTACAGCATGTTCTTTTATACTCATTAGAAAGCTCAGACGAAGGGCTTTCTAATGAGTATAAAAGAACATGCTGTACTGGCTACCAGACAATTTCCAATATTTTTGGAAAATGTCGTGCGACATTTTCCAAAAATATTGGAAATTGTCTGGTAGCCGCTGTACTCACTAAATTTACTACTCACCAGCCTAAAGAAAAAATATATCTGACCCAATGAGTCGTCGAGGAATTTGGGTTTTTTGAATGCGCTGTACCATAACTTTTCGGTCCGATTTTGTGATATTCGCGGTGACAACAGAATTTTTTGGGTTCATTCTTTATGACCTGTGCCCCTAGGGTTCTGGGCAGCCTATTCGTGTTCCTCATAAAGAAATACAACAGGGTAAACCGCCGTTACAGTCGGGAATTCCCATGTTAAAGAGCCGAGAGTTTTTATCATCTGCAAAGGACTGAGGTTGCTGGTTTTGATCCCCCTGTTGGTCTTAACTGCCGCAGTAGTTGTAAAACACTGCTCTGATGGTCTTATTAAGTGGTTACGTTGATGAGGGAGCTGGCTTTGGGTGATGTGTATACGACATTTTTCTTTTAAGGTATGCTTTAACGGACAGCAAGACTGCGGTTAAAGTGAATTTAGGTCCGGAAAAGATGTTCATGGATATTGCAAAAGGCAGAAATTGGTCGTATAAGCATCACTCTGTTCGGTTCTTTTCATCTTCGTCGGGTAACCATTGTTGTTGTTAATCTTTTCCATTCAAACCTTTTTCAGAGAATCAGAAGTCGAGCGGATATTCAGTGTTAGCTGCGGTTGCCGAAGCCTACACCAAACCGGACAAGGCGATAGATGTTGTCTTGCCAATGGTATTGAACCAAACAAAGTAGCCTTTTGCAATTATCTCAGTACTACGATTTTTTAGGCTGAGGAATTCGTCAAAATGAGAGAAAGTTTGATGAAGGAAAAAAATGATGCTGTGACAAGTTTGATGAAGGAAAAAAATGATGCTTTGACAAGTTTGATGAAGGAAAAAAATGATGCTGTGACAAGTTTGATGAAGGAAAAAAGTGATGCTTTGACAATCTTAGAAAAGAAGTTACAGAACGCCGAAACGGAGAGGGTATTTTATGTTCTTCATGATTAGCAAAAGTACTCGTATTTTTTTCAGAATTATCGAGAGATTGACTTGCTGGAGGTTCTCGGAGAACTGTCAACACGGGCGCTTTTGGGTATGTCTTATTGTTGAGACTTTTTATTGGGATAGAAAAGTTGCGGTCACGTTTTCATATGACCACATTTGAAAGCTGTGACTACATCCTTTGTTCTTGCATTTAACACATCTATCATATGAAAATTACAGAAAAATTCGAGGCAAACTTCGGACCGTGGCACGAAGATCGAACTAAGAAGTGGAACAAAGCCGTGGTTGATGATAAATTCAAACTTATTCTTGAGCAAAAGAAGATCAATCCGGAACATGCCGTACAGATGGGGCATTCCATGTACAGACTCTCTTCTAATCAGCCACACTCGGCAGCGTTCCGTACAAAGCTCCTGAGGATTTCGACAAATCAGTTGTTGATGAAGAAAGATGTGTTCAATAAAGAGCAGAACCAATTGTTTAGTGCCGTTTGTTCGTATTTGAGTATGTATTGTGAATTTGTTGGCGATGAATAGTGCGTATAAAGGTTAACCGTGTCTTTTCATTTTTAGTGGTGTTTTTAGTATTTTTTAGTAGAGCCTCTGGCTGGATGAGCATCAAAAAGCTAAATTTTTGATGATTTTTTCAAAAGTGTCGTCCGCAACCGAAAACCATCTTTTAGGGCTTAGAGTTTTTTAAAACATAATATTTAGCGAGTATAGCATAAGGTACCGTATTTACTCTAATAGAGCCAGACCCCTCTGATTCAAAATCGTGTTCTTGGCATTGTGTTTTCGACCCACTTTTTGAGGACTGATCTCGGAAAGTCACTACCTATTTGGTAGCCAGTAAGATGGACTGACGTACAACTCGGTACAACATATGACTCGGTACAACGAGTCGGTACAAGTACGACTCGGTACACCGACTCGGTACAAGTATGACTCGGTACATCGACTCGGTACAACGTACGACTGGGTACAACGAGTCGGTACAACCTACGACTCGGTACAACGAGTCGGTACAATCTTTCCAAATTTTCATAACAAATTGTATTTTTCGTACCAAATTTACTAGTTCTTGTATCGAATCGACTAAACTCACCCGCGAAAATTTGCACCACTTGTTCCTGGATATGGATTGAATGAAACAAAACAGTAAACTTTCTTATTTTCACCTACCTATCTGGACATCTATTCACCTGAGGTATCCATTCTCTCCAGATATATCCATCCACCTAAATCCGTATTATCATACTACTTGGCTACTAATACTAAGTAGGAGCATTGGGTGCCTAGGTACACTCCAGCTCCACCTGGATACCCTACAGGATACGAAACTGCTCCAAAACTAGGTTTTTAGGACCCGATATGGTTTGTGCTACAAATTAAATTATTATTTTAACATCATCAAGCCCTGTTCCGGAAACCATTTGGATAGGGTAAAAGTATGAAATTTTGTAAAATATTAAATATTTTTAGCTAAATTCAATAATTCGGATTCCGGATCCGGGTACCGATTTAAGGGAGATATCAGATAGTTTTGGTCATATAAATTAGTTTGTGACTGTTATTCTATAAAAAAATGATGTTAACTAACACTAGGATTCGAACCTGTAACCTCAAAATTATGTACCGTAAATCCTCTAATAGAGCCCCCGGGGCTTTATTTTTCAATCCCTGAAAAATCTTGAGATTGTCAATCAAAAATGGTGCTAACTCTGAAACTCTAGTCAAAAATCGAGGGGGGGGGGGGCTCTATTAGAGAGGGGGGCTCTAATAGAGGATTTACGGTATGTTATGTAGAGTGAAATTACCGCGGGTGAATTTCCTGGAGGGTAAATTCACCATTGGGTAAATTTAGTGGAGAAAGAATTTACCGGAGGGTAATTTACTGCCACCTGCTTGGATAACAACTGTAAGATAAGAACTGAGAACGAAACGTCTCGGAGGGTTATGGATAAAAATTCCGCCGCAAAAATTCCGCCAACATAAATTCCGCCAACATAAATTCCGCCGCATAAATTCCGCCAACGTAAATTCCGCCACATAAATTCCGCCAACATAAATTCCGCCACATACATTTCGCGTAAAAGTTTCAAACTCACTCTCGATTTGTCCTTCTGTTCGGGTGAATTATATTGTTGAATTTGTTAGCCCTCGACTTTTTTTCTTTTGTTAGAAAGATTCTGTGTGTTCTGCTCTATTTTATTTTTTTCTGAATTCGCAATGGAAATCAAAACAAACAAAGAAAATCCCATGGTGCTTTGTGACGGGTTCCTTATGTGCAAGGACAAGGTCAGCAGAGATGGTCTTCGACAACTTTGGCAATGTAAGGACAAGGTCAGTGGATGCAAAGGACGTGCCGTCTCCGCGATTGGATCGCTGGTTCTGAAGCAAACCCAAGCACACGACAGTCATGGGGCGAGCCCGGCTGAAGTCAGGGTATGCCTTTTTCATCGTTTTCGACAAATTTTGTTATCGGCCGGTTTTAGAAGAAACAACGGTTGACGCTTGTGAAAAATCTAGCCGGACAGAGCCTTTCCACTTCATCGCAGGAAATTCTGACGGTGGCTAAGATGGGATTAAGCGAGCAAGAGATCGGTGCAATGCCAAAGGACATCAACATCAAGAAACTGGTAACAAAAAGGTTTATTCTTTTTATTTTATCGAAATGATTTTAGGTCGCGAATGTCTGCAAACCGAAAGGAGCAGTTGATGTGGATAAGAATTTGTTGGACATGGTGCTGGGCAATGACTTCAAAACGACAACTCGAGATGGCTGCTTCCTTCTATATGATTCGCGAGGGCTCTAGCCAAACAAGCCAGTGATTATCATCTTTGCTTCTGATCGCGGACTGGACTTCCTGATAGAGAATAATCGCTGGTCCATTGACGGTAATTTTTAAAGTCTTGTAGCAATATTTTGATTTCCATTTCTCTAAGAGAAGTCTACGAATTTTATTTCAAATTAGAACCGAGCAACCGAGGCTATTGATTCAATTTTTATCTGATTACGGTTTCTATCTTTCAGGAACTTTTTTCTGCTGTCTTGTCTATTTTTGCCAACTGTTCACGCTGAACTAATCTCCTCTGAAGCTTTCTGATTCAAGAAAACAGATGACACCAATGGAAAACTTTCTATTTTGTTCTGGGACTCTGAGCTGGAGACGAAGATGCTCAATGAAGACAGAGCTGATCAAGGTTTAACTGCTTGCTTATTTGTACGAAGCACATCATATGTACCCATGTGCTGTTTTTTCAGCTTGGGATGGACATATTCGCACCTAGCCATCAAGTTCGCCAACTTCTGCTGAAGTTTTTGATGGACCTTTGTGTAGCCTCAAAGCAAGTGAAAGGAAAGTGGTTTTTCTAGCTTCAAAATGTGAAGAAACTTCTTGAATCCCGCCTTCTACGGCTGCTTCAATCAAAAAACGTGGACTTTGGTAGGAAATTCAGTGAGAAAATTTGGTGTGTTTTATTAGTAGTTATGCGATAATAATTTTTGATAGTGTTCTGAGTTTAAGGTATGCTACTGGCGATTTCAAGATTTTGAGTTCGCTGTACGGTCACATGGGTTCTGCATCGACTTATCCTGCCTGCTGTGTGAAGCTCCGAAGGAATCTTAAAGTAAGCCCTAAGTTTTTTGATTAGTTGTTACTGAATTAGGACAATTCAGGATAATTTGCCATCTCTTTCGGTAACTCCAAAATGTTATCTTCTATGCGTTCACGTAGCTACTTTCATGGATCATCATGGTTTTTGGGGCTTTCTGTCCGAGCAATCTATCGAAGCGCTGCATGCCATTGTCAACAAAGATGAGCGGAGACTGCCAAGCATGAGAGACAGAAAATATATTCTTCAAAAAATTATCGAGTGTTCATTCTTCAGAAAAGTATTGTTTGACATGGAAACTGTTTCCGACAATTTTGAAGATATATTAGAATGAAAAAATTGGCTCGAGAACATATTTGTTGTCTTAAAGAGCGGGCCCGTACGCACACTCTTTATTATTTATATACCCTTTAACTGAGAATTTCGTCTATATGATCTAAGTGAAAGTGTAAAGAAATCAAGCAAAGTTGTGACATCCTCTCCTAAACTTTTGAAAATCTAAATAAAATCTATTCGAAAAAGAAAAAAAAACTACTTTAAATTTCTTGGCGTTTTGTTTGTCTTTAACTGAACACAAATTTAATTTTTGAAACCCCGTGGAGGATCAATTACCGGAGGATCAATTTTTCAGGGAATCAAATTACATCAAGTGGATGACCACATGGCTTACACACTGTCACCCCAAAATTCGGTGCAAAGTGGTTCTTCACCTAGCAGATACTGTATTTAGAAGGCATGAAATTATTGCTAGAAAACAGCCCCAAGGTCAAGGTAGTAGGTAGAGATACCATTCTAGCTCTTTGGCTTCCCTAAAAGCATGTAATAAATCTTTTTGTGGACTCTGGACCAAAACAGGGATTTGACCGAATGTTCTTTGACAAAACCAGTAAGAGACCAAATATACGATTGGCCAAACAATTTAAAATTGAAACACGTGATTGTTGAAATGCTTGTAAATTTGTCAAAATTTACCAACTTTTTCATTCAAATTTTTCACAACCAGAAAACACCGATTTTCCGAAATTCAATGAATTCAATGAAATGCAAACACTTTTAGGGACCATTATTGCAGTCGAGAATCTCCGTGTTAAGCTTAAAGTTAAAATTTTGGAAAAATTGCATATACCGTATTTATTCTAATAGAAGGCCAATCTCTATTAGAAGGCCAGCCCTTAGGGCCAAAACTAGGGGGTAAACCAAGTTTTATCGCGTTTTTAACACAAAGCCAAAAAAAATTTTGGAGGTTAAAAAATAGAAGACCATGGCCTTCTATTAGAATAAATACGGTTAACAAGAAAAAAAAAGTCTAAAAACTGAGATTTCAGCCTCAATAATTTCGCTTGAAATGAAACAAAAAAAAATATTAGAGGCTATATCTATAAGCGAGCACATTTACCTAGAAGTGGGCATACTTCCACAAAAAGCGAGCACTTTTTCACAAAAAGAGGGCACTTTTTCGCCTTTTCGACTAATGCAAAAAAAAAAGCGGGCACTTTTTCACCATAAGCAGGCACTTAATACCCAAAATCCAATCGTCATTTGACTTAGAGATCTTTTTTCCACACCAAGTCTATTTTTCAGGCAAATACCCGTTTGACAGTTGAGCACAAACGATAAATATTTCACGATGTTGTGAATGTTGTCAAGTGTGTGCTTGATGGCCTAATGGTTGGTGTCGGCGAGATGGTCTCCAGATAAATTTTTGACCAACACGTATTTATTTGACCGCCTAAAGAGGCAAACTAATTCTAATTAAAATTACAAACCATGTTCTCACATAACTACTGAATCAGATAAATGTGTCTTGTATTAAAGGATTTTTGTTGCTGGAATGACATTCGTAAAAGTCAAATTTTTTGGATTAGTGAAACTTCAAGGTAAGCTGCTAGATCCCCAATTAGTGATGGTAACATCTACAAATGTGCTGCTTGCCAGTTGACTTATAGAAGCTGGGCTAACGTTTTTGAGCTTCAGTGTGTCAAACACCTGGAAATGTATCAATTTCTTTACATGATTTTGTTCAGTTAATAGTTATTTCAAAGGCAGGAACTTAGACCGAAAAGAGCACAAAAATGCAAAACATATGCTTTTTATTATTACTACCATTTTTTCATCTAACCCCAAAGCTTTTTTTTGTATATTTTGTTGTGTTAAATCATGTTTTTCCTACTTTATCAATCTTATTTAAAATTCCTCACTATATTTTCTTGAAAAGTTGCGGGATAGGGCAAGCTAGAGTCCTGACCAGTAAAACCATCCACAGAAATGACTGCGTCACTAGTATTTGGAATGCCATTATCAACAGAGACTCGTTTAAAGGTAATATAACTAAATTGAGCGCATTTATCGGCGGCCTGAAAACCTGTGCTGCCTGCAGAGTAAGCTAGAGTCACAACCATTGGGTTTCCTTCATTACGATTGCCAAAGGTTTGACCTCATGAGGTGACCATGTTGGTAGTGCCAACTTCTCGTATTGCTGTGTCTCTGAACACCAATCTTCTGCCACCACCCCCAGTTGCTGGTGTGCTCTTCAAACGGAATCCATTGTCAGTCATGAACATGACATTGTCCTCAGCTAGCACGTCTTGGATAAAAGCTGCTGTGTTACTGCCTATAACTACTCCACCATGACCTCGACGAAGAAAATTGTTGAACATCCAAGTGAACTCATTTGGTGGACTATTCTCGTCAGGTTTGCCTTGCCCAGCTGAAAAGTTGATGCAATCATCTCCATTGTTCATCAAATTGTTGTAGACTAGAGCATTATTGGTTGATCCCAGCTCAACCCATCGCCATTATTGACGTCATATGTTAGGGAAAGGGTGTTGGTAAACTTAATGTTGGTGCATCCACTGAATTGTACTCCATGGAAAGATGGATTAACCAACTTTAGATTGCTCAAAAACATGTTTGTGACACTGGAAAACGAGGCTAGACTAGATCGGGCATTACTGTAGATGTTGCTTATTAATGAGCCACCTTTATTCACAGCTGCCTGTATGGTTCGTACTCATTTGCGCCCAACTCATTTGCGCCCACTCATTTGCGCCCACTCATTTGCGCGCAATTCGTTTGCGCCCACCTCGTTTGCGCCCAACTCGTTTGCGCCCACTCATTTGCGCCCACTCATTTGCGCCCACTCATTTGCGCCCACCTCGTTTGCGCCCACACATTTGCGCCCGCCTCATTGTTTCTTCAAAAAATCTCAATCTGCACTGAGATGGTTTCTCGGCCCTGAGATTGATCCAGAACGAGATTACTTTTTATTGGGTGAAGAAAGAATACTTATAATGATTCAAAAGTATGTTTGTTTACTCAGATTGGGTCAGACTTGGTCCGCTGAGTTTATATTGTCATCGAAATTCGATTTGAATAAAGTAAGGCCGATATTATTTCTCAGTGTACAGCTGGACAAAGTTCTTTGGTGCGCAGAAAAAAGTGCCATCAAGAGCCCAACGATTGTTTTCACGCAGCAGACGGAGACCAGACGGAGAAAGAAAGATGAAAATTGGAGGCAGCCTGGACTCAGTCTCTCTACAATTTGAAAAAGCAATTCATGAATAAATTTTACCTAGAGTCATGCAGCAAAACCTGTCACCGTTTTCAGTTTGCGTGAAGTATTCCAACCATTCAATCTCACTGACAGGCTTGTCGACACTGCTTGCTCCCACTGGTTTCTTTTTTTGCAACACGCGGTCTTCCAATGCTTTATTGGTTGGAAGAGACAGCAACTGGTTATCTGTTAGCCCATTTTTCCCGAAATTTTCCCCGACTATTCCTGTTGAGTAAGATCCAAAGTTAGCAATCGCAGCTGATTTGATTCTGGCTATGACATCACGTCGCTATTAATTTATAATTACTGCAGTAAAAAGGGAACAAAAATACCACAAAAGCATTAGGACTTTGTCTACAACATGTGGATTGAGAAGGAGCAAATTTTCCAGAGAGCCGAAGCTTGTTTTTGCAGTTCCATTGCACGCACGATTTATGCATCTCCACTTCTGAACCGTTCCCGAATTGATGACGTGGCCCTTTTTGTATTCGTAGCTGTTGACGATTAGACATTGCTCTCCTTTGTTTGATAGCGACAAAATACCCTAAAAAGAGTAAAGATTAGAGGGTATAGTGAAAATATGAAGCTTAACAAAATTATCATACCTGGTTAGCTGGTTAAAGTGTTTCTGAGTTTCAGCAAGCACATTAGCTAGCCAGACATTATCCACATTGAAAGCCATCGACAAACTAAACACAATAATACAAGGTGAGGAAAATACAGACGAGTGATGAAAAATTCGGAAATCCCAAAAATCATAACACGAATTCAAAATTTTGAAAAACAATGAAGCAGGCGCAAATGAGTGGGCGCAAACGAGTTGGGCGCAAACGAGGTGGGCGCAAACGAGTTGCGCGCAAATGAGTGGGCGCAAATGAGTGGGCGCAAATGAGTTGGCGCAAATGAGTAGCAACGGCCTGTATTTGGTCTCTAGCTAAAACACCCAAAGTCTGCTATGCAGTAGTGCTGCCATGAGCATAATATGGCAATTTGTTGCCCACTTCATCGGTCACATCAGCAGAGTTTTTGATCCATCCATTACCATCTATAGTGCCTTCGCCGGTGATCCGAATGTCGGAATAAGACGAACTGCCTTTGTATTGAGCAGTGACCAAGGACGGTTGGTATTTGGTGGAAATCAACAGATTTAGAAGATCATAGCAATGTGGCTCCTTCTTCCACCTCAAAAGTCATGAAACTGTTGAGAAAAAGGATGCAGTCACATAAGTGGAATTGCTAGCTCCTTGAAATGGAACCAACACTTTGCATCCATATGCTGATTGGGATTTGCTAGAGCAGGTATCAATTGCTTGTTGAATAGCTTTAGTGTTGACTGTTGAACCATCTCCTACTGCACCACTTGCAGTTATTTTAACAATATTGGTAAATGTAGGAGCAGTTTGTTGGACAATTGAAACACTGGCAGCAGATTCTTTGCCAGAGCTGTGCACTGATGTAACATAAAAAGTGTAGGCTGTATTTGGCGAAAGACCAGTGGCTTTGAAATTGTGATATGTAATTGTGTTGTGAAAATTAGTAGTGTCATCTGCGTAAAAGTGCTTGATGTAGGGATAAACAACTGAATTGATAGCATTGTTTGCAGAGGCACTTCCTATGTTTTTGCCGTTCATGTAAACATTGTAATCGACCACATCGGCGTAGTTATCCGGTTTATTCCAAACAATTGAGATGCTAGCGCAAGAATCAGCGCAAGAAAGCACTGGCACACATGTATTTTGGGGAACATCATTGTTGGTGCCAAAAGTAGCTTTGATATTGACTGATCCAAATGTGTTTCCAGACAAACCAACTAAAAAATATATTCACCGTATTTTTTCTAAAAAGGCCCCGGGGTTTTTTATACAAACCTTTAATTTTCGGGAAAATGTAAGGTCGATTTTGAGATTTTTGAGTCAAAATCTAAAATCGAAAAAAAAGAATTGGTAGAGCTCGAAAAAATTAAAAACGCAATTTACAGCAATGTGAAATTTTTTCTCTGGGCCGAAGTACAGGTTCCCAAAGTCAGGAGGGGGCCTTGTTATAGAAAGGGTCCTTTTTTAAAGAATACGGTAGTGAGCACGGCCTTTCAAATCGGGCAGTAGGTGACTTTTTCCCAGAATTCAAGGCGCGGTACGTAAAGTGGGTGATTTTGCTAGGAAAAGGCTGTTTTCCTTTAAATTCGGCGAGTTCAACCCCACCATGGAAACCTTCGATTTTTCAATTTTTATGAAATTTTTTGATTATTACCCCATTCCACGTGAAATTGAAAAGTAGACGTAGATCATAAATATCAAATTTTCAACATTTACTTTAAAAATTTGAGTATACGCAGGATGAAAGTCCAGACTTCAGTCAAATACAGGGCAAAAAGTTACATAAAACTTGTTTTGTATCGAAAAGTTCAAAATTTGTAATCTCAGCGACGATTCATATACCAAACACCAAAAAGATCTGCTCTACAGTCAAACCTCGTAAATTGAGTTTTATACTTAGTTGGTCTAATTTTTTTTTAATATTTTATATTTAACACATCGACTTCCATGCGTGACTTTTAGGAATTCGGACTTACAATTTCTCGCTGAACATGACAATGTTATTGGTTTGAATTTTTTAAATTTTTATCGTATGTTATCTAATCGCATTGATATCTAGCATTGCACCGTAATGACCTGGGCTCATGTGTTAGTGTTATTTCACTGTATCCAAAATGAATGAAGCTCACCTTTTGCCAACAGAAGTTTTAACAGATGTGCTTGCCTTCCTGCCTTACAAACATGCCCGACAACTCTTGCCTGTTTCAAAGCGGTGCTCTCGAATTCTAACCAATCAGATTAACTACCAGCTACGACCAGTAAGTTTATTTTCACTTTTACGGAAAAATTGTGTTACACAGGGTGTAATAAAAATTTCGCGTTTTCGAAAATCAATTTAGATCAATATTAAAAAGCAATTTGTAAACTTAAGTCGTATTTATTTCCATTTCTGCAATGTTTCTCATAGAAAATAAAATTCATAGTGTGTTTACGACCTGATATGCGGAGATTTTCCGAAAAATTCGGAAATCGGCCAGGCAAGAGGTTACATACACCATATTTTTAAAAATAGGTGAGTTTTTTTCGAAATACCTACTCAAAATTCGGTTTAACCTTCATGTTGTCTTTGGAAAAACGCAAAAGGGGATTACCGTAAACCCCTAATAATAGACCCAATATATTTTTAGGCAAATATTTTATCTACCGATTCTTAACTTTTGGGTTTACACCAGAAAAGCTCGAGATCGAAACCAAATTTTTCAATATCTTTAGAGGGTTTTAAATCAATAAACCATGGTTTATTAATAAAGAATTTTACGGTAGTAACTTCTGTCTCGCTTTTTTAAATTCGCATTATTTATTTATGTGAATTTAAAAAAATTAACTTAGGTCTAGGGTTAGAGTTGGCCTCCGCATGTAAGAACGGGCTCAAAAATGTGCTTCAGACGGCCGAAAAATTCGGAATAAAAAATTTGTAAATTAAAAACGAGATAAAATTTACTAAACTTAGCCGCATTCTTGATTTTATTTTTTAAAATTGAGATTGAGAATTAATCGTTCCATATCGAAATCCAACAATCTTTGCTTATGTCTCCAATTAAGATTTTGGACATTTTCACTGCTCTGAAAATCACTTGTTCTCAACTAGATGACCTAATCAACAGTATCACAGCCCAACTGCAGCCTATAAGTGAGCAAAGAAGCATCCTGGATGAGCAATATAGACGCGAATTGAACAGGGGACAGCCACTGCAACAGCTCTTTTTAGTCATTTTCCAGCGTCAAAAGCTGCTAGCTGAAATAGAAGCTATACATGACCACTTCCGACCACAACTAGCTCAATTGTCCCAAAACAGTTTCCCTCTCAGAATTCAAATTTTGCGACTGAAGATCAAGAAAGCCAAAACGAAAATGGAACTTAGGCGATGGGAATACTACATTGAACACGGGGAACTTTCACCAAATCAAGCTAAACCACAAAGCACACAATCATTCGGTTTCATGGATTTGATTAAACTTATTATCGCATTTTGTCCCATTTTCTTGTATGCGATTGTCTATGTGTAATTTAATAAATTAAAAGGCGGGTTCTAGTGATAATAAATACAGTCCAAGTTTTTAAAAATTTATAATCATAAGACAGTGTGATACCCGAAAAACTTCAACACTTTAAAAATTCGGACTCTTGGGAGGCGGGGTTATGTTATTTGCTAGAAGCGTCAAAATTTTCTAAGCTGTGCCAAGCGAGAAAAAAAATCTGAGCTAAGCGATATTCGAGAACGAGACCACAGCTAAACCCGAGATTGAGAAACCAAGATTCTCGGCATTTTTTCGCTTTCCCCAACTAGGCACTTCTATGCTTTGGATGGCCATTAATTTTCCTTTGTAATGTGTCACTATATCGAAGTCAGATTCTAGAAAAATGTTCAAGCTTGTGCTGTCATACATATAGGCGTACCCAGGATTTTCAGACGGGGGGGGGCGACTGAAAAGGCAAAAAAGCTAAATAAAGATAAAAAGACTAAAAAAAAAGCTTAAAAATCCTGATGGGGGTATGGGGGGACGCTATAGCCCCGCTAGCCACCGAACCTCCATCCCTCCCTGGGTACACCTATGGTTATACATCAAAGGTATTTGTGTGGATTTAAAGTCTCGATATAGTGACACCGGCGGGGGAGGGGTCAGTTAGCAACGGTGTCAGTTAGCAACGGTCAATTAGCAACGGTTTTTTTCAAAAATTTTCATACTTTTTCAAACAAAAGTTCTTATATTAGCAAAAAAGTTTTTCTGGCGTCTTTCAGTAGCCGAAATTTTTCTTCAGGAACTTGTATGAAAAAACAGAATTTCGAAAAAATACTTGTGCGCTGAGATATTACCCAAAGTTGAAAGGTGGCATATTGGCACTCCAACTTCAAGTCATATCTCAGCACACAAGCATTTTTCGAAATTCTGTTTTTTCATACAAGTTCCTGAGGAAATTTCGGCCACTGGGAGACGCCAGAAATTTTTTTGCTAAAATAAAAATTTTTGTTTGAAAAAGTATGAAAATTTTTGAAAAAAACCGTTGCTTATTGACCGTTGCTAACTGACACCGTTGCTAACTGATCGTACACCACACCGGCGGCCCCCAGAGGTATCACTATACCAAATCTCGATTGTAGAAAAAGAACAGCAGAAATGTATGGTTCACAGTGTTGGGAGCTAAAGTTCCTCCTCAGCTTGTTTTTAAAAGTTAATATTTCATAAAAGAATATTCAAAAAGATGCATATTGCAGGCGCACATTTTGTGCAGCGAGAAATCGCGGTTGGTTCATCTTGTATCTCTGTATGTTACTGCTACTTAATATCGAAAGTCTATCTTTTGCTATTTTCGTGATTTTTCTTTAAAAATATTGTAAAATTTTGTATTTAGAAAAGTATTTTTTTAATCCAAAACAAAATTTTGCAATATCTGCATCCGGGTAATGAGTCGTCAGACACCGCGCACTGGAGGATCTCAAATGAAAATGAGAATACGATCTTTTCCTGTGAGACATTTCACTTTACAGCTTTTCTATAACATAAAAAAATATTTGTTAAATTTTGCAGTCCGCAATGGACGAGAAGTATGTGGAGCAAATTTGGGAACTTCTTAAAAAAGCCATTCAAGAAATCCAACGCAAGAACAATTCTGGTCTGAGTTTTGAAGAGCTTTACCGAAACGCTTATACATTGGTAAATTCTGTTTATCTTGGTGATTTTGCGATCAGTCTCCAAATAAATGCCTGTTCAGGTTCTTCATAAGCACGGAGAAAAGTTGTATCATGGACTTAAACAAGTTGTTATCGATCATCTGCAGAATAATGTAATTTATTTATTTATAATAATAAAAAAACCAGGCCCTGTTATCGAGGTCAAAATGGCTGTTTGAAAACGGGTTTTTTGCTGAAACGGGTTTAGGCCGATATTTATTATAATTATAGCTTCTAATTTTTTCGACATTTTTTTTCCCGTATAGTCGACGTTTTATATAAGATACCCTCCTCAAGTTCGTTCCCGCCTTGGGTCCGATAATTTTTTAACCTCATTTCTGAAATTGTTTGCCAAATGTAATTCGTCAGTCTAGTCGGAAATATCGCAAGGATTCCAATTTTGCCGATCGTTTTGTGAAATTATATAGTTTTGCATTTTTACCCGCAACGCTCCATATAAGATACCCCTTTTAACATTTGGGGCATCTTGTATGATGCGTTGCGGGTAAAAATGGCAAAACTATATAATTTCTTAAAAATGGTCGGCAAAATCGGAACCCTTGTATACTTCCTACTAGACTGACGAATCACATCTGGCAAAACTTTTCCGAAATGAGGTTAAAAAAAGTTTTTCTCGAGATCGATCCCAGATTTTCCCAATTTTCTGAGGGTTGAAAAATAAGGCGGCCGGCTGAGCGCTGTTAAAGTAAATAACGTACTGTAAGTTTTCCAAGCTCTACAACTTTTTTTACACAATTCGCTTGTGTCTCCAATTCTCTAATAATTTCTGACAAATAATGGATTTGACGAAAACTCGTTTCCTTTTTTTGTACGTGACTTTTTCTTGCAGAAATGTTCTTATTATGTAATAAACGGTTTTAGCTAGCGATATTACAGTTTTAAGCGATAATGAGACGCCGTAAGCAAGAAATAATATTTTGTGTTAAACACAATTTTCCCTGAAAAATAGTCGGACTATCTGTAAGAGTCAGCTACTCTTTAACAAAAAAAAACCATCCAAGAGGGCTGAAAACAGCCCAGCTATTCAATACTGCATGTTCAATAACCCAAAAAAAAAGTTTTGAAAAAACGGTTTTCATTTAGCAACAGCTCTCTGGTGAATTTCTCACATTTTAGGTGCGTGGGATCATTATTGAGGCTGTGAATGGACGCTTCCTAGAAACACTCAATAGAGCTTGGGCAGAGCACACAACTGCCATGGTGAGTGCAATAGCTAGAATTGCTAAAAAAATATAGAGTACCCAAAAATAATCTGATTTTTGGCAATTTTCGCAATTTTAAAAATGCCTTGCCAACGATTGACAAAATTGAACCCAAAGTATTGGAACCAAATGGAGCTGTCGTGTTTTAGAACGACTTGATACTTCAAGTGACATTTTGGCAAGAACACTTCTTACCGAGTCCTCCCAAAAATTTGTTTTTACCCTTCTTAAACTTTCCCGACTCTGCTATCAAGCTAAAAAGCATGTTTTTAGTTGGCGGGAGGACACTTTAAGAAAAAATTAGCCGAAATTTTGACTTTTTGCCTTGCTTCTTTAAAGGAAAATTACTATACATAGGGGTATTTTACCCTATTGCGGTCGCGATACATAGCTCCAGGATGTTTATTTTTTTAATAAAAACAGAATACAGTCAAACTTCTATTTAAAGTCCCACCAAAAAGTTCGTTCCCACCTCGGGTCCGACACTTTTTTTAGCTCAATTTCTGAAGTAATTTTCTAAAACTGATTCGTCAGCCTAATCCGAAATATGGCAGGGATTCCGATTTTACCGATCGTTTTTCAAAAATGCCACAATTTTAACATATGGACCCGCAAACTTCTATTTAACGTCCCTGTTTTTCAAAAAAGACGGTCGTTAAATAGAAGTTTGCGGGTCTATATGTTAAAATTGTGGTATTTTTGAAAAACGATCGGTAAAATCGGAATCCCTGCCATATTTCGGATTAGGCTGAAGAATCAGTTTTGGAAAATTACTTCAGAAATTGAGCTAAAAAAAGTGTCGGACCCGAGGTGGGAACGAACTTTTGGTGGGACGTTAAATAGAAGTTTGACTGTATTTCAAGCGTCTACTGCAAAAAGAAAAATCTCAAATTCAGGTCATGATCCGCGACATCTTGATGTACATGGATAGAGTTTATGTGCAACAAGCTGGCGTAGATCCCGTCTACCAGATGGGTCTGATAATCTTCCGCCAAGAAATAGTGGATCATCCCAGCATCAATGAACATCTAAAGCTCACTCTGCTCTCCATGATTTCTTTGGAAAGACAGAAAGAAATAATTGAATGGTCGATTTTTTAAATATATTTTTCAATTTTTAAATGAAAATGCAATTTTTAGGATTGATTTGAAAAATGCCTGTCAAATGCTCATCTCTCTGGGCATCGAAGAGCGCACTTACTACGAAAAGCAGTTTGAAGAACCATTTTTGAGAGAGTCAGCCGAGTTCTACCGTAGAGCTAGTCAGAAGTTTTTGACAGAGAACTCTGCAAGCGTGTATGTGCGCAAAGTGAACGAATGCCTGAGTGAAGAATCCCAGCGGGCAGAACGTTATTTAGGTAACAGTCAATGGCTTTTTTATCTACAAAAATTAGCTTTTGAACTTTAGATAAAGTGACGGAGGCCAAAATCATCAATGTAATATAATTTTTTATAAACAATATTTTTGAGTTTTTTTGGTGTTGGGGACCTCAAATCCTAGGAAGTCCACTACCAGTTGATTTTCGATCTCAGATTCAAACCACAGCGGATTTCAAATACTTGGACTTGGACCAGGACTTTGAACTATTTGATGATTTATTAGAAATTCATTCAATCGCTCAATGTTTTTTTTCCGACTGAAAAACTAAAAAATAGACAAAATAATATGTCCCGATCTTGTCTATTCTGATCTATGTGATTTCAACATTTGCTTTGGGCAGCAAGTCAAATTCAAGATTCTAGCGGAGGATCGCAATGTCAATTTTTCAAACAAAAAAGGCTGAATAAGGAAGGTTAGAGTAAAGAAGGGCAATAATATAGATAAAACATATTACGCATAATTTTGACTACTACTGAAACCGTTAATCGAATGCATGCACCTTCAATTACCTCAAAATTAGCAATGTTTAATCAAAATAAATTTTGTAGGTTCTCAATGAAGAACTTGTCACTAAACACCTAATGAGCGTGGTCGATATGGAGAACTCTGGCCTAGTCTTCATGCTTGTCAATGATCGCATTAATGGTTATTATAAACTGAATTATAACTTATATCCTAATATCAACTCAAATTCCAGACCTTCGATCTTTGTATGAGCTACTCAAACGGGTTCCCCAAGGCATTAAGACTATGACTGACACAATGAGTGCATACCTAAGAGGCAAAGGCAAACTTTTGGTGGAAGATAGCAATGCTGAAGCTATTGAAAACCTGACACTTGCACCAACCGGAGCTCAACCACCAAATCCCATAGCTTTTATTCAGGTTGGACATCAAAAATGCACACATCGAAGAATTTTTGGTAATTTAGAGTTTACTTGATCTAAAACTCCGATTCGACAGATACTTGGTTGATGCATTCAAGGAGGACAAGGACTTCAAGCAAAGAATACAGGGCGACTTTGAATATTTTTTGAATTTGAGTGCTAAAAGCCCAGAATACCTTTCACTATACATTGATGACAAGTTGAAGAAGGGCCTGAAAACGGTTGATATCAAGATTTTTTAAAAGTTTTGCTAAAACACTGCTAATTTAGTTGAACGAGGGAGAGGCTGAAAACGTGCTTGACAAGGCAATGGTCCTTTTCAAGTATTTGCAGGAAAAAGATGTTTTCGAGAGGTATACTACAATTTTTTTTAATAGAAGAGCAAAAATTTATGGCTATTACAGATATTACAAACAACATTTGGCAAAAAGATTGCTGCTGGGCAAAAGTATATCTGATGACGCTGAAAAGTCTATGATCTCCAAGCTAAAGGTGGGCATACAGTTAACTTCGAACCCTCAATAGATAGTACAGTCAACTCTCGATATAACGACCCCCCGATATAACGACTCCCTCGATATAACGACCCCCTTGGCTCGATTTGGTTGGTTCAGTGCAAAATTAAGGCAAACTGAACCCTCGATATAACGACCCCCCGATATAACGACCCCTCGATATAACGACCCTCTTTGGCCGGTCCCGATAAAGAAAAGATACCTCGATTTAACGAACCCCTTATTTAACGATAACGACTATGGCAAAAATCGCGAAAATTGTTATTATTGTTGGCGTTTGTTGTGTTTATATTTTATCTTCTTTTCGTTTTAGCTATTTCAACGTGTCAACTCCAAGAAAAAGACAAGGACTTACTCTGCAAAAGAAGAAAGCAATCATTGACGCGTCATCAAAGAAGGGCAACCATCAGCTGGCAAAGAATTTCGGCATTTCCAGAAGCACCATCATAGGAATTCTGAAGGAAAAAGAAGCTGTTCTGGCCGCCATCGATAGTGGAAGCAAAGCAAAGCGAGTGCGTCTTAAGCCGGGCAAGCATGAACAAATGGAGGAGGCTCTTCTAGTTTGGCACAAGCAAGTCAGAAGCAAAAACGTTGCAGTGAGTGGTGATTTACTAAAGGTACTGATACTTGTTTTGTTGTTTCTTGTTTATCAAGCCTTTCCAAGTCTCACTTATTTACTTTAAGGAGCAGGCGCTGGCGATTGCGGCTAAAATGGGAATTGTCGACTTCGAAGCCAGCAAAGGATGGCTCGAAAAGTTCAAGGATCGTCATGGAATTCGCTTCAAAGATATGCAAGGGGAAGCCGGAGCAGTTGACGTCAATTCACTTCACGAGTGGCAGCAGCAGGTTCTATCTGAGGTGCTGGCAGAATTCCCAGCAGATGATATTTTCAACGCCGACGAAACGGGTTTATTCTGGCAGCTCTTACCAAGCAAGACAATGGCGTATAAAGGTTTGTTGTCGTACGTTATATTCTTGGGTCATTGCATAATTGCTTAACATGCTTTTAGGTGACAAGTGTGCTGGGGGTAAGAAAAGCAAAGAACGCATATCCGTGCTCGTGTGTGCCAATATGACGGGAACTGAGAAGCTACCGCTGTTAGTGATCGGAAAGTCGGCTGAACCTCGCTGTTTCAAGAACAAAGAAGTGCCAGTGGACTACGAAGCAAATTCTAAAGCGTGGATGACAGGTTAATTTAAGTTTGACTAATTTTTTGGTTATTATCTGTCATTTAGGATGATTTTTGAAGCACAGCTAAAGAGATGGGACCGGAAGCTTAAGAAAGACAACCGCAAAACTCTAATCTATCTGGACAATTGCAGTGCTCATCCAACAAATGTTAAGCTTGATAACATCACAGTAAAATTCTTTCCGCCCAACACGACTGCTATCTCACAGGTATTTTTTCATTGTTGTAAACTTTCACCATTACGCAATATTTTCAGCCAATGGATCAAGGCGTTATTCAAAATCTGAAGATACACTACAGGAAGCTCGTATTGCGCTGGCATATTGCTGAAATCGAGGCCAAGAGAGACTACAAGCTCAATCTATTGCAAGCCCTACATATGCTTCAAAGAGCTTGGGATCAAGTCACTGGGGATACTATTAAGAATTGTTTCCGCCATGCCAAATTCATTCACAAGGCAAATAAAATAAAGTTATAACTTATGCAGATGATTTGTTTACGTTAAGTATTTAGGAAATAGCTAGAGAACAAGGCGCTGGCGATGAAGAAGAGGATGAGGAAGATGATCTCGGCGCTGGCGTGGTGAATGAAGCCATGGAGGAAATGCTGAATGCTTGGGAAGATCTGGAGGAGCTGGAAAGGGTTGAAATTGATGCTACTGTGGATGACTTTATCAATGTCGATGAACTAGTGGAAACATGTATGATAGTTAAAAATAACGGCTCTTAAACTCTATTATTTATTTCCAGGTGGTGCACTCACACTCGCCGAAATTATTGAAGATGTCTCGGAAATCACTACGGAAGGCGCTCGCGAATATGATTACAAAGCCATGGAAGTCGAAGAAATCGAACCAGAGCAGCCGCCGATTAGTCGTGATGAAGCGCACCACCATTTCCAATTTGTTCGCCAATATCTGGAAGAGAATTCGGCTGATTTCACAATACTTCGTCACAGTGATGCCCTCGATGATTACTTCTACGGCGAGCGCAAAAAGAATCAAAGACAGTCAAAAATCACCAAGTTCTTCTCGTCTAACCATTGATTGTTGTTTGTTGAATTCAGTTGTTATTGTTCTGCAAAAGAAATTTGCTTTTTCGGTGAATTTGACCTATTTACAATCAACCCTCGATATAACGACCCCTTTTATAATTTTTGGTATGAAACCTCGATATAATGACCCCCAATATAATGACCCCTCGATATAACGACCCCTAGGGCCGGTCCGCAGGGGGTCGTTATATCGAGGGTTGACTGTAACTAATTTTCCTGATCGTAAATTGACCAAGGATGCTGTGGAGAATCGGTTCCAATTTTTCTTAAAAAAATCAACAGGGAGGATGAAGGCATATTTTTGAAGAAGAAAAAAAACAAGGAGGACCATGACGCAAAATGGGAATTGATTCTCCACTAGTGCCCTGACCAAGTTTCTAAAATAATCTGCGAGCTTTAGACGGAATGCGGTTGTCAATTCACCTCCAAATTAGAAGGAATGTTCCGAGACATGGAACTGTCTAACTCTGTAATGAATGAATACAAAGACAGTAATCAGGTAAATTTTATTATGTTTTCAAGCATCATTTGTATTTTATACATTTTATTCAGGTCCGAGATGACGTAGAATTGTCAGTAAGGGTTTTGACCAAGGTTTACTGGCCGACCAGTCAGGTACCTATGTGCACCCTGCCCCCTACTGCTGAGCAAGCCCTGAAGCAGTTTGAAAAGTTTTATTTGAGTAAACACAACGGTCGAAAGATCTGCTTGAACCCTGTCTGGGCAATGCTGATATTAAGGCAGTGTTTTATGGTCGAATGACTGGCAACGATGACCTGATTAGTCAACAGGTTGGAGCACTTAAATCGATATTTTTTATAATTCTCAAATTTGTTGCAGGAAAGTGACCAGCCAGGCCTTCGTCTGTAGTTGTTCGTCAAAAGGATGAACATAAAATTCTGACTGTGAGCACGTAAGTTGCATTTTCGAATATCGTACAGTCGACAACTTCTCGAGTTCGTTCCCGCCTGGCGTCATTTTTGATTATAATTTCAGTTCTCAGTACCGAAAATCGCAAAGATCCCGATTTTACCGGTCATTTTTGCAAATGACCACATTTTTACCAACAAAACGATATATACCCCCATCTTTTCGAAAAGTTGTATCATTATATCTTATTGGCAAAACTGTGGTCATTTTCAAAAATACTCCTTAAAATCGGAATCTTTGAGATTTTTTGGATTAGACAAACCATAGAAAACTGGCAAAATACTTTAAAAATCAGCGTGAAAAGTGTCGGGAACGAACTCGACAGGGTGTTGTGGATCTATTCTTTTTCGTACAATAGAAAAAACAACAGGGGGACCAAACTGTTTTTTGGGACCCGCTTCTTAAGTAGAACCGGATGTTGTTATATCGGAACTCGACTGTAGTAAATTTCTGTATCTTACTATCATTACTAACGAATCCATGCTGCTGCTAAATCACTGAAACACTCTGAATTTTTTTCGCTAAATTCTCATGAAAAACTGTTTTAGATATCAAATGGTAATCCTTATGCGTTTCAACATCAAGAATCGCATCACTTTCCAAGTAATGCTCTTGCCTTCTCCCTTTTCAACACTTCAACTACTAACAATACTTTAGGAGCTGTTAAATGACACACAAATTCCCGAAAAAGAAATAAAGCGGTCACTTCAGTCGTTGGCTATGGGCAAGCAATCTCAGAGAATCCTTTCCCGCAAAGGGTTTGGCAAAGATATTGGTATATTTTAGATAGAATTCAAATTATACACAACTAACGAAAAAATTTACAGAACCATCAGACGAGTTCTTCGTGAATGACGGCTTCACATCCAAGTTGACTCGCATTAAAATACAACTGGTTTCTGGGAGAGGAGAAACCGAACCTGAAAGAAAAGAAACTCGAAACAAGGTAATTTTCTTAGTTCAGGCAGTCATTTAGAAACTATTTTATCCCCAATCGACGTATTATAAAAGTTGCGGTTTTCTTACCCAAAAAAGTTAAAATTGGTCAAAAACCAGGGACAAAACGGAAAAATGCGTCCTTTTGGCGAGAAGTGCCTCCTTTTGGCGTGTGTGGTTAACAGGTTCAAATCCCGCTGGCAAAAACTCATTTTTCTTCACAAATAGTCGTAAAAGGTTGTTAAAAGTGAGAGTGAGCAGGTAGACTAACAGGCAGATCATAATTCAGAAATTTGGGTTCGCGAATAGATAACAACCGTCAATTTAAAAGGGCCATCTTAAAATATTCTAAAAGAAACAATAGTTTTCGTCCTATTTATGTATGTTTACTTGTAGGTGGATGATGATCGCAAGCACGAGATCGAAGCAGCCATTGTAAGAGTTATGAAGGCTCGCAAACAGCTGGTTCACAATGATCTTGTCACAGAGGTGAGTGGTTGACATAAAACATGTGAATGGACAGCACCCCAAGTTCAACTCCCTCCCCAAAGAGTTTGAGCTCTCCAAGCTAAAAATGGTTAGAGAAGTCATACTCTTGGGGTAGGAGGGGGGGGTGCCTTGGGTTTCACGATGCAAATGATATAATTCAGGTGACCAACCAACTCAAGGCTAGATTCATGCCTGACCCTATCTTGATAAAGAAACGAGTGGAGTCTCTGATTGAGCGGGAGTATTTGGAAAGAGACAAAGTCAACCTCAAACTCTATATTTATTTGGCGTGAGCACTGGTCGAACAATAATTGAATGCATGAAGTAAATTTGCGCCTAACACCAACGTTAATTTTCTATACATATGAACCAATTTTGCAAATAGGCACACATTTGTTCCATCGACTATCTACAAATGAGTATTTTTTGTCCATTTTGAATAGTTCTGCCTTGGGCGCTTTGAATAAAGTTTTACATGTGTAGCTGCTTAATTTAATTTTCCGAAAAAATACATGTGTGATAGAGGAAAAAACGAATACCGTATATTCTCTATTAGAAGGCCCGGGCCTTCTATTTTTCAACCCTTAAAATCGGAAAAAAATTATTTCGAATTTGAGATTTTTGGGTGATCAACCAAAATTTTAAAAGTGGAATCAGGTAAGCTCGTGTTAACTAAGAAAACGCGAAAAACAGATTTGCGAATTTCTTTTTCTACGCTGATATATAGGTCCTCAAGTGGGGCCTTCTATTAGAGAGGGGCCTTCTAATCGAGAATATACGGTAAGCTACAAAAAATTGCTTACAAATGACAGTTGGGAGCAGTGCTGGGAACTCGTCCTTGATATTTTACAGCCTTTTCTATCAAAAATGTTATAAAGTTTTAAACTATTTGTACTAGATGTGTTCAGGAAACTCTCCTCTACAAAGTTGGTAAAAAAATGCCTAAAAGATGCTTAGAGCTGAACAAAAAAGACACTGAAAGTCTAAAAACGAGTAAATGGACGAGTTTAGGACGAGTTGCTCGTCCTTAGACTTTTGATGTATTTTCCATTTGACTTATTGTTTTATCTGTGTCACGATCTCTTACCAATTTTGTGGAGTAACTCCTTGTGGACAGATATATATATAATATTTAAAGATACACAACATAATTCATGAAAAAGTACATGAAATATCAAGGACGAGGAAAGGACGAGCCAAGGACGAGTTCCCAGCACTGGTTGGGAGCACGAAAAAAGCGACTTGAGAATTTTAGGAGAAAATTACGGTCCAGCTAGGATTGAGCAATTGACATGTCTATTTCAAATGTGTCAAGTCAAATATGACAAAAGTCATCCAACTGCAACTTGTCGCACAAATCACTATCTTACGTGATACTATACTCCATGAAGCTTTATTAACACTAAACCACTACCCATCAAATAATGGGCATGAGATACCAGGCTGGGTTGGATGTCTTGAAAATGGGCATGAGACACCGGGCTGGGTTATATGTTTGTAAGTCTAATTCGAAAATTCAGGCTTGATGTACCACGTTAGCTAAGAAACTCATTATATTGTATGAGCTGCGTATGAAAAATCTGTTAAATTGATAACCAAAAGTCATAATCAATCTATTAAAATGCTGGCCTCCCTAGTTTATTCACAATTAAAATTCATCCGAGAAAAATTTCTTGTCATTCTCTTCTGATTTGTAAGTTTCTATAACTTCCTTATACATTTTAGATAGTTGCTTTCGCGTAATTCTTGACCTCTCTGCAAGGTCGGCAAAACCATAAAATGAGAAAAGACCGATAAAAAGCTAAATGAGAATTAATTTGATGACTGTTATTATTAGGGTTGGCCTCCCCCCGCTTTTTGGGGTGCGGGGGGGGAGATTAGACTAAAAAAATTTGCGGGGGGAGAAGCGGGGGGAGGTGGCCAATTTTTTTTGCGGGGGGGAGGAGCGGGGGGGAGGAAGCTGTGAGCGGGGGCAGTGGCGGGGGGTGCGTGATTAATTTACAAGCCTCGGACTGAAAATTTTCGAAACAGCAGTCAAGAATGAATCTGAAGGCTTTTGAAACACTTCTAAAGTCAAAGCTACGATATTGCCACTCCTCTGGTTCGATAAATCTTGATCCTTCTCGGCTGCCGTTCTGAAAATGACCTCATCCGAGAGTTTTTTTCGACTGGGATTTTTGCGGGGGGTGACGGGGGTCATTTTGGGAGCGGGGGGGAGAAACGGGGGGGAGGTGGCCAATTTTTTTTGCGGGGGGAGGAGGGGGGGAGGTATAAGGAAAATTTGGTAAAAAAGCGGGGGGGAGGGGGGGAGGGAGGGAGGCCAACCCTAGTTATTATATCGGTGATTGATCGGTCTAGTCAAAACAAAACACCACATTTTTTATCTGTCTTTGCTCATAATATCGGCTTTGCCCGTCATTCTCTAAATTCCTAGGAACCCTGCGAACGGTTTCTATAAGTCCATAAGAAATAGTTGAGCAACCAACTTTTTGGTCTCCAATACACATTTCTTCTGAAACACAAGATGTTACGAGATGTTAAATTATGATTATTTCTACGAGTTCTAACCGTGTACAGTAGAACCTCGTTATAAGATACACCCAATATAAGATACACCTCGTTATAAGATACAGCTGGGGTCGGTCCCAAGTTAAATAACTCCCGTCAAATTACCCCCCTATATAAGATACACCTCGTTATAAGATACAGCTGGGGTCGGTCCCTGGGTGTATCTTATAACGAGGTTCGACTGTAGCCACTTTCACGAATACAACAAAATCTGCATAAAAGAAGACCCTTTTCTACCATTCAAACCAGATTTTTCGAAATTCAAAGTCTAGATTTGGAATCATCATGAAAAGTGGCCCAAGATAGGCACTTTACACAGTTTTGAAAAAAATTGTATTCGCATGATGTTTGAAAATGCATGTTAAAAGTATTAAATAGCCATAGAAAAATGCGAAATTTGTGAAAATTGTTAATATTTGTCAAACTATTAATGAAAACATTTTAATAAATTCAATATAAAGCAAAAAACAGCATTTAAAACATCTAAAAATTATTGGATACACTTTTGCTAAGAACAGCTTTAACATTGTTTTCCACTCGCTTTTTGACTATCTTAGAGTATCCAAGCGTAAAAATGAGAAGATCGACTGCTGGTAGCAGCACACTATAAGGACCTATATACTGACTGATCGAGAAACCGAATATCTAAAATAGGTTATTATTTATAATTTTACTATCTTGCAAAATTTTACTTTTAAAATTAGTAATGCTATCAGTTGTGGTAGAAAATTTAAGAAAAATTCGGTTAATATAATTAGAATGGCCAATTTGTTTATCTAAACTTTTTTTTGAATAAAAAAAGACTTTTACATGACAGAAGTATTTTAGCCAACCGTTGAGTTTTTTTCAATAGGTGTTTCTTGCATGAAAACTACATTTGAAGTAGTCAGTTGCAAGTGCACTTTTTCCAACTGCCAAATTTTCAGTAGAAAATATGTGCCAGCCAAAAAGTTCAAAAACCCGACGCACATTCTGGTATATGTGTAAGTCAGTAAACCAGTCTTTTTGAAGATGCATTGAAGCACTCGACATTCTAAAATTTGCAAATTAATTTTTTATTTTTTAAATTTCAAAATAGTGTAAGCACATCGTTTTTTCGCGACCCTTGAGTAAGAAAAGCTGAATTCTATGATACTGGGATTTTATTGGTGCACCACGGCAAGTTGAAAGAAACAGCAACGAAAGCATAGTCAGGGGAATACGGTACTCTACTTTTTGTGATGATTAATACGTAATACTCTACACAACACAATGACAATACTGGCACAATAGATTTTACAATAGGAGATTCTCATTCTAACATTTCCAATTTTTTTCAGCCACAACAGGACATAGCTGCACGCTGTCTAAAAAATAGCGCCAGCGCCGGCAATTTTCAAAATTGAGCGCCAGCGCCGGCGCCAGAGCACCCAAATTCAAAAAATCGCGCCGGCGCGATTTTGCTGGCGCCGTGAAAAGCGCCGGCGCACTCAAAAGCGGCTATTCTACAAATTATTGACATAATTTTCAACATTTTTTATTCCATATCAAATATTTATCAGGACAGAATTGTAGACCAACATAGTCTTGCTATTTAATAGCTGTTGGCCATTTGACGTTTTTCGGCCAGATGACTGCATGGCCATAATGCTAAACAGTCTCTCCACTGCTTGCAGGTATTGCGAGAATGTCGCGCGCAACCTTTTCAAGAGTTGGATAAACCTTAAGTTGGTAAAAAGTTAAGAAGTTTCAAGCATAGTAAAGGCACTTGTGAATTCGCATTCCAAAATCCTATTGCATCTCCAATCAATACTTCATCACTGTTTTCATCCTGGAATGAAAAAAAAAACAATGTTCTTGAAGGACTTATTGAATGAAACACGTATTGTTCATTATTCAAGTAACACCACTAGGAAATTTATATTTTTGAAGAAGTTTATAAATTAAAGAATTGGCATGAACTTGTTTTACAACAACAATGACTTAATACAAAACAAAAAAGCGCCAGTTTAGAAATTCGTGAAAATTTGCGCGCCGGTGCCAGCGCTGGTCTATTCACCATTTCACGCCAGCGCCGGCCTGGTCAGAAAAATTTCGCGAGCGCCGGCGCCAGCGCCGGCCTAGTCAAAATATTCGCGCCAGCGCCGGAAAAAGCGCCGGCGCTGGCGCTCGTGCAGCTATGTATAGCTGGTCATCAGGACAGGCGAAGCTACGCGTTTGGACATCCTCATCAAGAACTGGAGAGCACAGGACCGCTGGCTGAGCTGAAGCTGAACTGATAACGGAAGACTAGTTGCTCAATAATTTAACTCGGACATGAGCAGACTTCTGGTCATTAGTCATCACAAAAAGTAAAGTACCGTATTCACTCTATTAGTAGCGCCCGTACCCCTAGGAGGGGGTTAAAAAATATTAGCCTCCCCAAACATCGGCCTATTCAGGCCGATTTCGCCCACCTATAGTTGTAATTAGTGTTGTTGGCAAGCGATATATTCTATCAAAATATTGCTCGGTATCAATTTCGACTGAAATATCGTATCTAAATGTCGCTGAAGCTTTTCAAAAATATCGTATCGCTTGCTGGAAATTTTTGAAATATCAAAAATATCGCTCGGTGGAAAATTTCAAATATGGTGTCATAAGCACTGGATAAAACGACACATTTTTGAGGTTTCAAAAAACTATTAAAGTTGATGATCTTTTTAAGCTCTTTTTTTAAATCTTTTTTACTATATATGCGAATCGATTTTTTATTGGATATATCGTATCGCTCGCTCGAAAATTTTGAAAATACCATCATCGATATCAAATTTTTTTCTTTAGAAATATCGTATCGAAACTTTGCTCGAAGTCCAACCAACACCACTAATTGTAATAATGGCCCTTCTAACAGTATCCCCCTCCTAAAAATAATACGAAAAAAAGTTTCTAAACAATTAAAACATACTATTATATTCTGGAATTGGCAGCTCCTCAAATAGAGCTATAAGGTTCCCAACCATTCCTGAAGCAACCACCACTACAGAAGCCCAAACAACTATGAGTTTGTGGCGTTCATTATACTTTATGGAAAAGATATGAAGAGAATTCGATCCAGAGTTAAGAAAAACACTGATAGTGGAATAGATGAAGTCACTGATATATTCCAAACACTTGACCAAAAGAGTAATCGTCCATCGGTATAATAATCTTAACAAAAAAGATTATTTAAACGCTTAAAAACGTGTTTTCTTTCCGTTTCACGGCATAAAATTTGCTTTGGAGTTCTTTAAACCGTGTTTTCGAATTTCCGGTGAAGTGAATCTTGCTTTAAAGGGCCATTGCCGTCCCGACAACGGTTGTCCCCGCCAATTTAAATTTTTTTCCTAATCATTGAACTTCTGTACGTATTTTTCAACTTGGTTTCTAACCAAACTGTACCTAAAATTGAATTCTAGGCCTTGTTTTGTTAGAAACCAAGTTGAAAAATCCGTGCACAAGTTTAATGATTAGGCGAAAAAATTTGAATTGGCGGGGGACAAATCAAAACAGGTGGCAATGGCCCTTTGTATATTTTTGATAAAAAGTCTTTCTCGGAATCATGTCGCAGGTAAGAGTGTGCTCACATCTCTAACGCTTTGGCTTTTTTACTCGTTATGCATCAAATCTAATATTTATGACCTCATACTACTTTTAAAAATTAGGCTGTAAACTTGAAAAAATATAGATGAGAACGCATAACACAAAAAAAACCACCGTCCCTCTTTTTATCCGAGTAAAGCTACAGTATACCCTTTTATTTAAAACATGTTTTTGAACAAAAATTCACTGCTTTAGCCAAGCAATGATTTTAAACATGACCTCCAGCTGGTTTCCAATAGATAAAAATAGTCAAGCTATTAGGCACAAGGCTAAAAATAGCCAACATCCAGCAACCAAAGTAGACGATTACGTGAGAAGATATGTTTAATGACATTTTTCCTTTTTGTCTGGTGCTTGACCAAACCATCCACAGAATACGAAGTAAGAGAATAAAAGAAACAAGATAGATAAGAGTTCCTAGACCTCGGACCAGTAAATCTACAAAATTAGCGTATTCCATCGCTTTCGGCCAATAAAAATGCCTTCGGAAAAGTTATAGTAAATAGCCAAAGGCTGTTGAACACACCAAAATTTTATTAATTAATTCTCAGCTTTTATTCATAACTTATTTATTCAAGCCTGTGAAATATTAAGGCAGATGCTATTTCCCCTGTGTAAAAAATAATTTAATATGTCGTAAAGCTTTTTGATACAAAATCTTGCTTTATCGTTATTTCTTTTTTTCCTCAGCAAACAAATCTATCTCGCACATTTTTTCACGATTTTATACTAAGGTTATTATGCATTTAGTGTTAAAACCCGTGAGATTCCGTTCTCTCTTTATGTCTTAAGACTTTGGCTAGACATTATCTGTACATAAAAGTTATGGTCATCCTACGGGCCAAATTGAGCATTTCCGAAAACTGGCTTTTATAGGGAAAAACAAAAATTTTCTGTGAAATTTGAGCAAGTACCACCGATATTTTGTTCAAATCCCAGGTGGTTGGGAGGTAAAACTTCGAAATTGTGACTGGCTGCACTTTTTGCGACTCGCTACACTTTAACTTTTTTTATCCTTTTTACACGAGAACATGCATTTCATGTTTTCCTATCCCTTGCAATGTGGAGTGTGCTGTTCTTGGCCGCGAAGCGGCCAACAATTGTCTGGCTACAACACTCTGTACCCATATAACGACAGAAAATAAAAAATCTTGCGAGTCACAATTTGTAGCGAGTCGCCGGCTGTTCGGTTGGGAATAGGTTATAATCACCTACTTTCAAATGCTGTTTTATCCGTTCATATCCATCCTCTTTCCAAATGTTTTCAGCCATTGTGTCAAGAGCGAATTTTTTCACAAAACGCATAGTTCAGTTTGCTCACAGTTTAAACAACCGTAACCGTCACTTTTTGTTATCATTATTTTTCTATCTTTTGCCTATTTCAAGCCCATGAACGCCCATGAAACGACTTTTAAATGACATAGTATACACAGCCAGTAACGTATCCCGGGCGGATCCTAATCAGGTTTTAGCCCCCTCCCCCGAACTTTTTTTTTCATTATAAAAACGCCATAAAAGTCAAAAAAGGTGTAGGTAAAATGACTTCTGGGGGCTTTGCCACAAAATTTTTCAAATCTGAATGTAGGAATACCATAGACACAGATTGCCTAAAAATGTGTGTCGATTTTTTGTACATGATGTGAAAAACAAGATTGTCGCTTGATTCTCAGGGTGTAGGATAGAAAAAGTTTTAACTGTTTGAAAGTGGGAATAGTGGGCATATTTTTAGGACACACTATAGGATAGGCGTAAACAAAAATTTCTGAAGAAGGGGGCACCACGATTTTTAAGGCCATTTTGGCTTAAAACATCATTTATTTATTTAATTAATTGTAAAAAGTATGATGATAACAAAAATTCAGTCATTTTATTACAATAATACTTATTTGCATGACTTCAGCCAAAGTGACTAGACTTAGGATTATTGACAAAAATATGTCGAAATAGAGATCATTCAAATACATTTGCATGAGCAAATTTTTAACATTAGATATCCTTATTAATTATTTGCATCTATAAGTCTTTGGAAATGCTCATAAACACATTTTTCGCTATTGCTGGAGTCATCTGGTTGGGCAGCCAGAATTGGGGTATCAGGAAGTTTAACCACCATCTCTTTCCAAAAACCAAAGCTAGGCGTTCAGAAAAATTGTCTCCATCACTTCTAGATGGTCTTGTAGCCTGCCAACATGGTAGTCATGCATAGTGTAGCCGTTTAGGGTGTAGAATATCTTGAAAAATTAAATTTTGTGTATGTTTGGGCAAGGTTATAGAAACACGTCTTTTCGACAAATTTTAAGCAAAGTACAGTCCACTCTCGATTTAAAGGGGCGTACCCACGCTAATAAGAGGTCTTGCCCGCCAATTCAAAAGAATTTCCTAATCATTGAAGTTTTGCACTGAGTTTTTAACTTGTTTTCTAACAAAACTATACCTAAAACTAAATTCTACGCCTTGTTTTATTGGAAACGAAGTTGAAAAATCCGTACAGAAGATCAATGATTAGGAAAAAATTTTGAATTCCCGGGCACCACCTCTTACTAGCGTGAGTACGCTCCTTTAAGGACACTTAAAGGACTGGCCAATGTTCGATCCCACCTTGGGTCTGACACTTTTTTAGCCCGATTTTTAAATTTATAGTCCTTTTTTGACAGTCTGGTCCTAAATATCGCAAGGATTACGATTTCACCGATCGCTTTTCAGAAAATCAAATTTTTTTCTTCTAAAAAAGCAAAAACTCGACTTAAGGACATGATTTTTCAAAAGTTCCTGTCTTTTTTAATAGAATTTTTGCTTTTTTAAGAAAAAAAATTTGAATTTCTCAGAAACGATCGGTGAAATCGTAATCCTTACGATATTTGGGACCAGACCGTCAAAAAACAACTGGCAAAAAATTTAAAAAATCGGGCTAAAAAACTGTCAACGCTCAAGTGGGAACGAACTTCTGTCCTTAAATCGAATGTTTGATTTTATTGTCTAGACCACAGTCGCTACTCTTTATTGTGGCCACTCTGGGGACCGGCTCAAGCTGGCCACCGTGAAGAAAATTGAGTTTATATTAAATAAAAACTGTAAATATTATGATCTTGATAGATATTTCATAAACATTATTTCTAAAATTAATATACCTGCAGAAATAAGAAACCAAGGCTCCAATAAAAGACGAGAAAGTGACTGAGAAAAGCACCTAAAAGGATTTTTTATTCGAATTATATAAAATAAAAGACCTACTGCCAAACACATATGCCAAAAGATTCTAAGCCTAGAAACCAGCGAGCCAAGGCCACAGGTCCTATGTAATAAAACCAGCCAGTGGGATACCAAGGAGAAACAAACAAGTTAAGGTAGGAGAAGTTGAGCATTGCTCCATAGCCAGCGCCTACACCAAGGCAAATTTATCATAATTAGGTTCAAAAATACTTACCCAGCACAGCCCAGAACAGAAATACAATAAAATATCGCTAAATTAAACTAATAAATACAGCTTCATTTAATTTTTTTGTCATGTTAAACTTACTTGATTGGCCAGACCCACACAACCACCTGTTAAAAAGCAGTGGTGGTCTTTGCGCAACACGCATATGTTGCAGATAGGGCAATGATGACATCGCTTGGGAGTGGTTTTGTTGCATTCCACACAAAACTTAGTTTGATTGCTACTGTTGCCAGTATTATTATTATTATTGTTGTTGCTGAGAGTGCCATTTGCTGCAGGGGCTGTGTTAGACGAAAGTTGGTCATTCATCTGAGTTAATGCCTGCTCCCTTCTGTACCTTCCATCTGTGGTAGCATATAAGCGATTGTTGCTTGACATATGCTAGAACAGTGATTATTACAAATAGAAATTAGATAAGGCTGTTCTTCGTGGACAGCCTTGTGTATGAAGAAAAAATTCATTAATTCCATCAAAGTATAGCCACTTCCAAACTGGGACATAATTAATTTCTCTCAGAGCTTACTCGACAATTAATAGTCCACCAAGTTTTAGTGAAAAATTTGAAAAATCAAAATGCAAAAAAGTGACTGTCGGTTTTAATTCCCGCCTGTTGTATATCCTCAAGATACTACTTATTTTGTAGCTTACCTCACTTTCTATAAATGAATCGTAACTTGCCTGAGAGCAGTTTTGGAAAAAGGGTGAAAAACACAATGCCAAGAACACGATTTTGAACGCCAGGGGTTATTATCTCTAAAAAGGCTCCGTGGGGGGTTTAGGACATTTTTCCGTTAGACATTTTTCCGTCGAAATTTTTCCGTGGTCATTTATTGGCTGTAATTTTTTTTCGTGATTGAAAAAACAAATTCTGTTAGTACCGTTTTGTAGCTCAGGTCCAGGGCTTCAAAATGAGTCATCAACAATCAACGTTCAATTGCAAAATTTTTGATAAAAATGCCTAGTCTGACGCTGAGTCTCCAATTTCGACGGAAAAATGTCCAACTCCCTTTTTAGTGTCAGATTGGACATTTTTAACCAAAATGTTGCAATCAGACATTGGTTGTTAATAGCTCATTTAAAAGCCCTGAATCTTAGCTACAAAACCGTACTAACAGAATCATTTTTTTGATCAAGAAAAAAAAGTACAGCCAAAAAATGACCGCCGAACAATTTTGACGGAAAAATGTCCAACGGAAAAATGTCCGATCCCCCCCCCCCCCCGTGGGCCTCATTTTTGGAAGTGGGGCCTTATTAGAAGTTAGGATCTTATTAGAAGTTGCCTTAAGGCCTAATTAGGCCTCATTGGAGAGTGGGCCTTATCAGAAATAATACGGTGTGCGGTAAGTTTTTAGCCGTTTTACTAACAAAAAACTAACTTGATAATGGTTAAGCTCATGTTGCTGAGGACAAGGTTTTTGAACTAATTGAGGAGTTTGTCGGGAAGAAGTATAATCTGCATAAGACTCTTGCGAACTGCTGTCTGAATTATTGCTTTTTGATCCGTTGGTAAAGCTTGAAGAGATACGTTCCAAATCTGTCTGAGTTGAGCTGAAATGACTATCCAGTTCATCCTGCTCGTCTAGCAAAGGCATGGTTATCGAACAGTTGCCAGTCATACGCCGATTGGCATTGGAATCACTGAAGTACTGGCAGAATTTCGATCAGGAGATTTTTTGGGATTTTGCGAAAATTCTCCGTTCAATAAGAAGGCATTGCTTTTGACTGTCCAATATGATATCTAAATAATAACTTTTGGAACATCTACCATAATACTGGCTGTTTCGAGAAATTCACCAGAGGTTAAACGGCTACAGCTTTTTTGTAGGGTGTTTTTCGAAAATATGTTTTCGCCAATCAATTTTTCTCGCCGACGAAATTTTTCGGTGTATAATGTGAAAAACCCGATTTTTGGATCCGGTCCTGGTTTGTGGATAAGTCTGCCCAAACCACTGGGAGACCAAGCAAAAATCGCGTTTTGGACATTTCGCACCAAAAAGAAAATTTGGAAAACGCATGATAGAAAAAGTGGCTCTGTGTGTGTTCGAGGGTACACCCAAAAAAATATGCCTTGGTCTTCTTGTTGTTTTTTTGCAAAAAAGTTTTGAAAAAGTGCTTAGTCCCCCTGTTGTTTTTTTGGCACAAATTTTTCGTTCTCAAAATATTGTTATTTTTAGGCTTAGGCAAGGGTAAGCCAGTAAATGTTAGGACAGACTCAAAGATGCTGTTTGAAGCCTGAAGAAATACGAAAAACATGTTTGAGTTCGTCCTAACGTACGCTGACCTACCCTGCCTAAGCCTATATCAGCTTGGTGGACCAAGGCAACAATTTTTTTGACAATTTACATCAAAAAATTTTTTGCTTAAAACTAATTAAAAGTGTTTATAAATTGTTTCTGGAAAAAAAAGTAAAATTTTTTTTGTAAAAAAAAAACAACAGGGGGGACCAAGGCATATTTTTTTGGGTGTGCCCTCGAACACATATAGAGCCGAAAAAGGACGCTACTGTCATATACCCCCTGCCCCCCCCCCCCGCCCTAAAAAAGCTACTGTGATATATCCCCCCAATAATTTTTCAGGTACCCCAAAAACCATACTTTTTTTTTGGAAAAGTGGTGAAATTATTACGTGTTGTCCCTGAGCCTAATGCCCAAAGCCTAAGCCTAAGGGCTAAGCCTAATTCCTAAGCCTAAAAATATTTGGGGGGGGGGTTATTTACAGTAGCGCCCGAAAAAGTTATAGCCGTTTCAAATCCGACGAAAATTCTTGAAACACTTTGTACTAGCCAGTTTTTTGACATGTGGAACATTTGAGTTCTGCCTGAGCCACTCTCCACTTAAGCCCAATCCGAAAAACGACAGGGTGAGCGAGACATAAATTAGTGTGGAACCTCATCAGAAGGAATGTCATACCTGATTGCGTTTGTTGAAGTAGTGAAACAAACCCAGGTTAAGACTCATTTGAAAATTATCACAATAGCATATACAAACGTCCAGAAACACTCAGTTTCATTGTAAAGTGAAGGGCAGGTATAAGACACATTTAATATGGTCACTGCTGTAATTACCTGCAATCAATATAGCAAAAGTAATCTGTTTTATACCAAAAAATGTAAATTTTACCAAAAGTGTGTAGATTACACCCGAGAAATTGACCACAAGAAGCTTCCATTTGGCTGTGGCCATAACTCAAAAATTTAACTTTTGTAGTTTGATTGAGAATGGCATATTTTGATAAATAAGTGAGATACTTATCACATTTGAGTATGTCAAAAATCACAAATATTCAAGCACTTTATTCAACCAAATACCATGTGTTTTGACCCATACAGAAAATTTGTACATTTATTATGAATTAATAGCAGGCACCTAGAATAAATGCAAGAAGCTTATGGAGCATTTGAACGCTGCTCCACAAGATCGGTGACTTCCTTTGAAACTCTTCTGGCCAACATTATTGGTGTATCACCAGCGCCGGTCTTTGCTTGCATATCAATTCCTATAAAATAGCTACTTGTATACAGTGTTTTCGAAAATCACATCTCACACTGGGTCACACTAACTTCATCTATCCTTCTCTTCTAAATTTTGATTTTTATTTTGAACATTTTTGTGCCGTTTTGTAGCTGAGATATTTCTCTATCGATCCAGTGGTCAAACAGCCCAGTTGAAAATGATTTTTTGACAAAATCACACTTTGGTGACAAAGTGTGATTTCGGTGTGGAATTGTCGGATTTGAATTCTGCCGAGATATTTGACCAGTGAATCGATAGTATATATCCGGGAGCAAAACAGTACAAAATATCTAAAAAACGAAAACGAAATATATGAAAAAAGGGTAAATGAAGTTAGTGTGACCCAAGTGTGAAAGTGTGATTTTTGAAAACACTGCTTATATATAATAACTTTGTCACATCCGTGGGTACGTCCCATTCTTCAATTTTTGTAATTTCTGTACAAAAACAGGGTCGCCTGTTTTGATTCGTTTTTAAAAAATAGGGACATTTGCTCAAAATAATGACATTTTAAGGTATTTTGGCAAAAATATGCAATTTTTGCCATTTTGATGCTAAAAATAAGATTTTGACTAAAAATATCAAAAAAAATAAGATTTGGAATTCCTAGGGACAAACCTATAAGGACAAATCTTATAAATAAGGACGTCTGGCAACCCTGCACAAGAAGTAATTTGGATCAGAGCAATTGTTTATTATTCTTGTCTATCGGGATTTAAACGAGTAAAATTATTAAGGATGGTATTACCGACTATCGTTCGATTTGGGCCTGTTTTTTAACCTATATGAATCGTTAAATATTAAGGCGATCGACTTACCGGGGCTATCTAATAAAAGCTTGAGAGTTTGAATTTGATTGGATGGCTCCTCTGATGTGTTAATAGCCAGATGAAGGGGAGTCAGCTGGCCATGAGATCTAGAATTCACATTAACTCCATGCTTGAGCAGCAGCTCTACAATGTTAAAATTGGCCCAACAGGCTGCACAGTGGAGCACGGTCCAACCATCTTCAGTTTGCTGTTCTGGATCGGCTCCTCGAATGATGTTTTTATTCTAACAAGTCTATATTTTCAAACATGTGTGTTATTTATAATAATTTAACAAACGCCTGGATGCTTTTTAGATGCCCACATTTTATTTTTCGATTCCAGTATTGTAAAAACTTGAAGGGTCTACATTTTACAGTGCGATTGGTTGCTTTGTCAGTTTTCTTCACATCCTGTGTTTATCTTCTGTTTTTTGTTTGACTTTTTGGATTATGCTTAGACAACAGTAAGTCAGCATACCTATGGATGGGCTTAAACATGTTTTCCAAACTACAAAAATGTAAGAAAATCATGAGCTGGGCTGGTAAAACCGAGTAGCGCCAAAAACAGGTATCCATGGCTATAGAGAGCCTATTCGAAAATTAACTTTGAAGTAGAAACCATAAATTAAACAGGCCTTCTAGGCAGAGATCCCAACCAAAACTTTAGAAAAAAGGCAGCGCTTTTTTCTCAGCTCAAGAAAAAAGGCCAGCCGTCAAAAAAAGGCAAAATCTTTAAAAAAGGCAAGTTGGGCACCCTGCTTCTAGATACTTTCTATAACCTTTTTATGTTTGATAAAAGTGGCAAATATTTACCAACTGAGAGCAGCCATTTACATACATCCGCATGGTTGTTGTAAGCAGCTCTATGCAGTGGTGTATATTTGTCCTCGTCTGTAGCCTTGAAATTACAAAGACAAAAATATCGTTTTTCTATTTAAATATTTGATAAAAGCAAACAAGTAAAAAATCAGGATGTAGTTTGAACATTTTCTGAAGAGTTGCCAGATCCCCCTCCTCAGCTGCAGTCAAGAACTGTTCTCTGGATCAGAAAGATCTTTCTCGTGAATATCTTTCTCTGACTCGTCATCCTCCCATCCTGACACAAACATAGACGACATGTCGATTAAGGCACCAAAATATCAAAAGCAAAATTAATTTTCTGTGCAAGCAACAGTTAAAATTGCTTTATAATTTATGCATCAAAGTCAAGCTTAAAAGGCGCAAGTTTAAATCATGTTTGTAAATTTCGGCACATTTTTTAAATTTAAAAACTTTCAATGGCGCTTATAGGTTGTCTTCTTGACTTTGCTGAAGTAACACACTCATTTTTTTTCAGCTTTTTCATATTATTCTGGTAAATGTCATATTTAGTAGTGTACAGGGCTAATCAAAATTACTGTAGCATTTTTTAACTGTTTTATTGCTTCAATCATGTTTTTTTGAATTTATTAGAAACGGCTATCAGCCATGTTATATACTAGGGTTGGCCGACCCCCCCCCCCCCTCCAGCTCTCGAACGGAATTTTTGATCAAAATCATTATAAAAATTCATCAATGTAAATTTAATGAGATGTGCTGAAAATTACTTTTGCTTGCTGAAGTATGACCATTTTTTAGCTGACCACCCAAAAACCTAGATAACTTATCTGTTAATTTGCTTAAAATTACCTGTTAAGGTGTTGGGGGTGCATAGGGGTAAAAGTTAAAAAGGGTATCGTAAATACCCTTTTTAAGGTGGTATTCGTACATATTAGAGAAGGATGATTACCTCTATAGGTGTGATGGAAATTGAGACCCTAGTTACTGCTTGTAAATCAGGAAATAGTTGAGACTAGAGATCAGGATCGGAAAAAGTGGCCGACTAGCCAAATTTTGTGAACCCTGCCAGTGATGGGGAATTTGAACTTTCCGGCTCTGGTTTCGAACTTTTTTATAATTTTCTCAAGATGTGGCCTAGAGCAATGCCAATTATATGTGTTAGTCTTAAAAGGGCATACCAGCATGTTACACCACAAATTAAGGCGGGGACCCGCAATTTTTCAAAAATCGTCGTAGTTTTCACTCGTTTCATGTCAAATCTGATATTTATGGCCCCACCCTACTTTTAAAAGGAAAGAGGAAAAATTCCGTCGGATCAGGTAGGACGCTTGTAGAATACGGTCATGAGAGAAACAAATTGCTGATCCCCGCCTTAATTGCAGTGTAAAGCGCTGGTACGCCCGTTTAATAATCATTTCGCCAGATCCACAATGAATGGAGCCCAGCCTTTGCCAACAGAAGTTGTCACAGATTTATTTGCCTTCCTGCCTTACAAAGATTCCCGTCAACTATTGCCTGTTTCAAAGCAGAGCTCTCTAATTCTAACCAATCAGATTAATCAACAGATACAACCAGTAAGTTGTCTTTCTTATTGAGCCGTACTAAAGGAATAAGGGTATGGGTATATATCATGGGTATATATGATACCTTTGACGTTTTTTGGGACTTATTATCCTCACTTTTATAAATCAATTAAGCAGGTCTTTCCCTATAAATCTCTGGCGTAAAATAGGGTTAAACTTGTTTTGGGTGAAATCTCAAAATTCCTCTACAAAGCTTTCCAATCTTTTGTTGCGCAAAACAGTTTTCTGTGGCTAAGAATCCAATAGTACGCTTCATTTGAAAGTCTGCGTTTAAAATACTAGTCCTCTCGGTAATGGATTATTTTGATTTTTCGGGGGTATATACACCTGAAATCTCATATTTTTTCGTTTAACTTTTAAAGTTGATATGCTTTTAGCAACCTCCATAATTTTACGTTACTTTACAATAGTGGGCTATCTTTTGCAACAAAGACATGAGCATAATAAGTTCTCCGAAATGTCATGGGTATACACCCTCATTCATTTAATACGGCCCATTATGAGCCTTAAAAATTACATCTCTAATTAAGATTTTGGACATTTGTATTGCTCTGAGAGCATCTTGTTCTCAACTAAAGGACCAAATAGACAACACTTTTGAGAAACAAAAGCTTTTAAATGAGCAATATAGCCGTCTATACAATCAATACAAACGTGAATTGGACGGATGTTATTCATTTATGTCACTCTTCCTTACTCATGAACAGCGGCTAGCTAATATAGATGCCATACTCAACCGTTTCACACCACAACTAAATCAGTTATTGCAGGACACTTTCCCTCTCTACACTCAAATATCAGAGCTGCAAACAGAGAAACACGAAAATATATGGAACTTCAGCGGCGGGAATTTTACATCCGACACGCGATGATCCTCCGGCTGCAACCATATCAAATAACCCCAATAAGATCTCAATTCTTTTGCCCGGTAGACTTGCTTAAATTTTTCTAGACCTCTATCCTATTATTTTATGCATTATTATCTACATGTAGAATAAATGCTTTAAAACGTTCTTTTAATAATCACTAATATAATACTGACGAACGAAATGCGAACATATAACCCAGGGTTCACATCTTCACTGATATGTCAGTAAATCAGTAATTTTTGGTCAAGAATGCTGATGAAAAACTTTTTCGATTGCTTGGACTGGAGATTGAGCGTATAGAAGAAGTAGAGCAAGATATTTTATTTTGCTTTCAGTAAATCACAAATATTCAGAGAAAAGTAGGGTTGGTAGGCCTACACATAGACCGACACTGCCTTCTGCGACCCAGCCAGAGCTTTCCTAGTCTTTTTGTGGCCAAAAAAGTTCAACCCACATTTTTAAATTTTTTATCCTGTGCGAAATTCTGCGAAGTTGCTGAACCTTTTTATTTTTATTTCGCGAAATATAATCTGTTATCTATCTTTGTCTTTCATCGTATATTATCTAATCCTATCGATAACTATCGTTAGACCCGGTTAATGACCAGGGCTTGTGTGTTAGTGTTATTTCACCGTATCCAAAATGAATGCAGCCCAGCCTCTGCCAACTGAAGTTCTAACAAATGTGCTTGCCTTCCTGCCTTACGAACAGGCCCGTCAACTCTTACCTGTTTCAAAGCGATTCTCTCGAATTCTAACCAATCAGATTAATCAACAGCTAAAACTAGTTAGTTATCTCTCTCACTATTAACTCTAAAGTTATGTTTCTAATTAAGATTTTGGACATTTGCGCTGCTCTGAAAATCTCTTGTTCTCAATTAAAAGATCAAACCGACAACATCAAAGTCCAACTGAAGCCTTTGAATGAGCAATACAGCCTTATAGATGAGCGATATAGGCTCGAGTTGACCAGGTGCCAGTCATTCAAACAGTTTTTATTAGCAAGCTTTTCGACTTTTCGTTATGAAAAGCTGCAAGCTGAAACAGAAGCTATACATGGCCACTTCCGAACACAACTAGATCAGTTATTGCAGTTCAGCCCCCTCTCACTGTTCAAGCATATAAGTTGGAAATTAAGAAAACGAAAGCGAAGGAGGAACTTCAGCGATGGCAATACTACATTCGACACGCAAAGATCTATCAAGGGCAACCATATCAGCCAAAACCAAACATTTCGTTGTCATTTGTTTATTAACTTATTCTCGAATTTTGTCCTATTCTATTTTGTTTTATTGTCTATATATACAAATAAATAGATTAAACATGGTTTTATTTCAACCTCTAATTCAGTCAAACTTATACTAAAAGTTTGACCACAAGACCCGCCTCAGGTACGCAAAAAATGATCCTATTATCAACAAAATATGTCCGCAAAATGACATTTGAAAAATACATATTAGATACATTATTTCACTCGAGGGGATCCGATCTGTAAGAATATATAATTTTTTGGTACTTCTTTAGTTTACATCACACCTCAAATTTTTCGATTTTCTTGCAAATTTTTTTATTCCCTTACTCGCAAACATACATATAAACAATTTAAGACCACAAACTGAACATAACATCAGGACCAGAGAATTTTTTTCGCCAAACAAAATCTGATACATAAGAGCGAAATACTGATCGATAAGTCCCGAATTCTTGTTTGTGTCTTCGTTTGAACTTTTGCCATGTAGATTAGATCGTCTGAGTATGCGCACCGGTGTTTGGATCAACGAAATTGACGCTGTGATTCACTGGAAACATGATATTTAGGAATCAAAAACGACAAAAAGAAGGCAAACCCTGCAAAATGTTGAAATTCCTCAGGAAGTCGCTCAATCAGAGATTCTCCAGTTCGATTGTTGATTATGCTGGCCAACAGTCAGACATGATAGTCGTACCTAAAACACAAACATTTTCGGTTGTAGAGCTCTGAGAGTGTCGGCTCTGTTCACCTTTAGCACGCCAATTTTTTTTGCCTTGGTCCCCTGTTGTTTTTTGTTGAAAATTGCCTTAGTCCCCCTGTCCATTATAGTTATATATGATACTGTAATTACGGTGATCATGGTGATTATGGTTAACATGGTCACCTTCAAAACAACAGGGGGACTAAGGCAATTTTTAACAAAAAAACAACAGGGGGACCAAGGCAAAAAATTTGGCGTGCTAAAGGTGAACAGAGCCGAGTGAAGCTTCGAAGCTCTTCCATACTGAAACCGGAAAGGATAAAATGACGGATGAAAATGAACGAGCAAACAAAAAATTTCAAACAAAATTTGCAAGAAAATCGAAAAATTTGAGGTGTGATGTAGTCTAAAGAAGTACCAATTTTTTGGCAAAAATATGCTTTGGAGTAAACTCCCGTTTTTCGAACAGCTATATTTAGCTATGCGTTTGGAAAAACAAAGCTCTGTGGTGGCCTGATAACAACATATAAAGACTAGGGTCTGCAGGCGCCTATCGGCGCCTATGTTGTTCGGGAACATTAGTTGTTCATGTACATTAGTAGTTCGGGTAGATTTATCTTTCGAGTGCGTTAATGGTTAGGGTAGATCATCCAGCCTACCTGTTGACTAAGCTACTCTACCTCGCCTACCCTCGCCCATTCTCACCTGCTCTTGCCCATCCTCGCCTATCCTCGCCTACCCTTGCCCATCCTCCCCTAGCCTCGCCTATCCTCGCCTACCCTCGCCCATCCTCGCCTACCCTTGCCCATCCTCGCCTCTCCTCGCTCACCCTCGCCCATCCTCGCCCATTCTCACCTGCTCTTGCCCATCCTCGCCTATCCTCGCCTACCCTCGCTTATCCTCGCTTATCCTCGCTTATCCTCGCCTACCCTTGAAATCCACCATCTCCGATTTGGAGGGCAAGGAAAATTTTTTTAGAAACAACTTCGATTATACGTGTTTGTGCTTAAAAGGATGTCAAGATGTTTTACTTGAAGGTTCCGCAGAGATATCTGACATTAATTGGCAAAAACTGGCCAAAAAGTGGGTTTAAACCCGAAAATCCACCTTAAATCCAGGCCAAAATCGACCATCACCAATTTGGAGGGCAAGGAAAATTTTTTTTAGAAGTAACTTCAATTATACGTGTTTGAGCTTAAAAGAAAGCTAAGATGTTAAACTTCAGGGTTCCGGTGAAATAACGAACATGAGTTAACTAAACATAGCAGAAAAGTGGGCTTGAACACAAAATGCCACCTCAAATCCAGGCTAAAATCCACCATCTCTAGTTTGGAGGGCAAGGAAAAATTTTTTTAGAAGCAACTTCAATTATACGTGTCTGTGCTTAAAAGAAAGCTAAGATGTTGAACTTGAGGGTTCCGAAAAAATATCGAACATAAAATTGCAAAAAGTAGCCAAAAATCAATCTTGAACACCATAAATTCATAAAAAGTGTGACGGACGGAACCCCCCGACCCAAATACTATATAAGATATCTCTTTTCAGCGCCATTATCTTGTATATTCATTGTTTGAAGTCAAGTGAGAAAGTTGCCTTGCTACTCCAAACTTGGCTTGGAACACTTCAACCTGAGATCCCACCAGTCAAAATAGGATGGTTCAAAAAAATTGCTTAAAAACTTTTTTTCAAGGCTTCTTTGGGCTCGTGAAATTATTCGAAACTTGAACAATTTTTCTTTGCTTACTACAGGGTGAGTCACAAAAACTGGTCCAATTTTTAGATTGTTTGTGTTTTTGATATCTATTTTACAAACAGCGCATAACCATATTATATACCACATTGTAGCCAAGACTTTCAGCTACATTTTAGCATACGAAAGAGTTACCGTAAATGTTCTGATAAGCCAACAGTCTCTAATAACTCGACAACTCCTCCTTTGAGGATCCATATCTGAGCTCAGAGTAAATATTTCGCAAAGCTCTTTTTTGCGTTTTCTACCGATTCCACTTATCGGATTTTGGACCACTTATCCACTTATCAGATATTCTCGAGATTGACTTCAAAATTGTCTGATTTTTGGTTGATTAAAATATAACCCGACATATCGGCCTATTAGAGCATTTTCGGTAAGCGCCATTTGTTAAATATTGATAAAAAAACGAAATTGGAGCAAAAAAACCAAATTAAAAGCTGCACCAGTTTTTGTGACTTATCCTGTATTAGTATTAAAATCTAACATTTTCTAGGGACACACCTATAAATTTAATCAAACTCTGACTCTATTTCAAGCCCAGCAAGCATTTGAGAAGGTGAACAATTGGCCCAGGGACCAAAAGGGGTCGCTTTTCTATTATTCTCTGTCTCAACACCACCCAGGGGTCTTTCACTTCCTTTGTCCACTCCCCAAATTATTTCAGCCTCTTCTTTTATTCATTGAATTGGCTATGCCAGCAGCAATAGACTGAGAGAATAAAATAAATACACTGTCCTCTATCATTAATTACATCCTGTTTCACACAGCCACCATTACTTTTACTAATCTTATTGCCAAATTTATGACTAAAATGACCTTACTGGCCAAATTGAAACTGCGAAAATTGTATTTTTGTAGCTGATTCATTCCTTTGATGGTAAATGTTTCAAATTTTTTAATTTTTGAGGTTTTGAAATTTATTTTAGATATACCTCCGAGTATTTTCTGCATTTTTCGTTGTGATCTATGCACTTATTTCTATTTCACTCTTTGTATTTGGACTTCAGGAATCTCCAATATATTTTATTTTTGCCTTCTTGTCAATCATACTCGCACTTCTTTCTATTTTGTATTACCGAGGGTTAAGTCAGGAGAGGGATGGCCGAATGATACCGTTTGTGGTGGCTGAGGTAATTTTTTGGCAAAAGAATTTCGAAACAAATATAAGATTAAAGTTACCGAATTAGTCGACCAATTCTAAATCTGCGTGTTTTTTAAAACGAAATCAAAAAAATCTTTAATTTATATTTTGTGATATGTTTTTCAGGGGGGGGGTAAGGAAGTAAAAATGAATAGCGTCGAATTTTGCATGCCTTATTAATTCTGATTAAACCATCACGAGGTTTATTTTTATCCTTTTCTGGGGTGGACTTATTAGAGAGTGGTTTAATTGGAGATTGGGTTTTATAGACGTTTATTCAAATTTTGTTTTAAAATTTCATACCCCCTGAAAAAGATACAGTCAAACGGTTTGACTCGGACCTCGATTTAACGACCCCCACCTCAAGTTCGTTCCCACCTAAGATCCGAGACTTTTTTAAAGCTGATTTTAGAAGCGCTTTGTCAGTTCTGTTATCACAGTCTGGTGTCAAATATCGCAAGGATTCCAGTTTTGCCGATCGTTTTTCAAAAACCTGAAATTTTTGCTTTAAAAAAAGCAAAACCTCGATCTAATGACGTTCTAATTTTTAAAAGGGGGGTCGTTAAATCGAGGTTTTGCTTTTTTAACAGCGAAGCTTCTAGGTTTTCGAAAAACGATTAGCGAAATCGGAATCCCTGCGATATTTTCGACCAGACTACGGAACCAGAACTGACAAAGCGCTTTAAAAATCAGCTTAAAAAGAGTTGGACCCTATGTGGGAACAAACTTGAGGTAGGAGTCGTTATTCGAGGTTTGACTGTAAATAAGATTCTAAATAATGTCCGTGTTTTTCGCGTCACCCTGTATTAAAAAAACAGTTAACTATAACCAGAGGGGCACCTAGAAATTTTTTTCAAGGTTTGTATTTGTAGCAGAAATTACAAGAAATACGGTACGGCCGGAGTATAGAAACCCCTGGCCCGAAAACCGGTTTAAACCTCGTTTTTACGCGATTTGACCACTTTTACGTATAGAAAAGTTGAAAAAACGATTGGGAAAGCACTTTCTACAAAAAAAAATTTGACCGAAAATCGACTTTTTGGCCGTTCTGGAGCGTACTCAGATACCTTATTGGTGGTTTTGACACTGTTTTGGTCACTGGAGCTGGGCAAAAAGAGTCTCTATATACATTTTGGATCAAGAGTCTTACCCCAAAGGGGCTTGGAGTTGAGATGCACACACCCACATATCTAACACACAAATCACTCGAAAGTGACTCTGGATGCATAAAACATGTATGCATACCAGAGTTTCTTTATGCGGTAGGCCCCAGTCAACAAAACTATGTTCAAATCTTATCTTTTTGGCCTTTTAGAGATGTCCAAGTACCCTTTTAGGTTGAGTTACCTTGGTCCCTCAAGGCAAATATGCAAAAAATTTTTTTGCAAAAAGTGCTTTAAAGTGTCTTCCCACTGATTTTTGTGTCTTTTTCACGTTTAAAGTAGCTAAAATGCCATTAGGATACCATTTCGAGCATTTTGGGGCTAGGGGGATTGTATACTTTAGCCTACTGTACCTTCCTGATCGTAATGCTTGTATTGAACACATAATTATATCAAAAAGCATTTTAGCTCATCCTCAGACTTTATTTTGGCTTCCTACTTTTCGGTGGATGGGTATCAGCTATACTTTCTATATTCAACTTGTCTAAGATTCAAAGTCTAATAGGTTAGTTAATTTATTTTATTGTTGATAAAAAAAAATAACTAGACGAAAAATGTTTTTCGCAAATCTATTTGTTTAAAAATGCCAACAAGTGTCCACTATCGCCGTCTTTATAAATAAATTTAGCAGCGGTTTTTTCATTCTTCAAAATACATTTGTTTATTTTTAGACCAACTGAGTGATACTGAATTTCTGTTCTTTGCAGCAGTTTTCGGAAGTTTGTGTACATTCTCTACTTGTGGCTCTTTTTTCACTTTTATAGGGGTTATCGGTATGTTAAGAAGATAAATGACAGGAGGAAAATGTGTGCCAACGAAAGTTGTTATATGAAGTTAAATCTTACGGCTAGACCTACTTCAATATAAAAAATTTTTGTACTATATTTGTGCAATAAAATCTGTTATAAAGGTGGACACGCAAAAAAAACAGAACATAGCTGTTTTAATTCAACAAAAATATTTTTAGTATCTAAATAAACGTGTAAGATATTGATAAGTGTAACTCTCCCAATAGGTAAGTTCACATATTCAAAAAGTCCCGCACCCAGACCCACACTCGTGTTCACAATTAATTAAATTTGAACTAGTGTGGGTGTGGGATTTGAAGGGTTTTGGGATTTGGGTGTGGGATTTAAAGAGATAGTGGGGGCGAGTGTGGATCTGAGCGCTATTGTGAACGTATTAAGGTACTTAATTCTTGCAAAAAAACACTTTTCGCCTTACTTTGTAATCTTCAGTCAAGTCCAAAAAATTCGAAAATTGTATTCTGAAGGCGCCTTGTCAAGCTCTTTTTAGACGAAAAAGCTCATTCATGCATAATTAGAGTCACCCAATCTTTTGAAGAAATTTACCTTGAACATGAAGGATTGAAAAAGTTAATGCAGCTTTTACAAAAGATTCTGGGAACAATGAATGGATCAAAATACATAATAAAGTTTAAATAGACATGTGAAACAAATTACTTGCGTATAAATATGATGATCACAATGCTATGAGTTATTGTTGTTGTTGTCCAATAAAGTAGAAGATTCATAAGGACCAGTGAGCACACCTTCTTCCCTTCTATCTGTCAAACGCTTAGCAAGTGGACAGGGTGGCAGACACCAGCAGGACATGAATATCAACACTAAAACTTAATTCTCAATAGAAGTGCCATTTCATCCATTGCTCATTCAAAAGCTATAAGAATTTGGAGTCCCAGAAAAATACCTTTTTTGAGTCCTGATCAGGGTTCACAGATGTCCTGCTTTAGCAGGCATTCCCTGCTTTTTTATTTTAAAATACCGTTTTATTCTAATAGAAGGCCATGGCTTTCTATTTTTTAACCTCTAAATTTTTTTTGGCTTTGTGTTAAAAATGCAATAAAACGTGGTTTCGCCCCTAGTTTTGGCCCTAAGGGATCTCTTTCTATTAGAGACTAGCCTTATATTAGGATAAATACGGTCTGCTTTTTGTCCGTGAAAAAGCAGAAATTTTTGCACACAGCATTTTTTAACAGCTTATTACTGCTTTTTGTAGATTTTTTGGTTTTTATGGTTTATATTACAGTAGCGCCTAATTTTTTTGTTTGGACACCATTCATCTCTTAATTTTCCGGGATCATTCAGTGAAGTTTGATGCACGGTTTGCAAAGTAAATTTTTTGTTATTTTTGGATTATAAGTGGTCGTGCCTATTGAGGGCGTTTAATCTTGAGAAAACTAAAAAGTTATCAAGTTTTGACTAAACAGATAAGTTAAATAAATCAAAAAACAGCCTACGTGAAGCAATAACAAAGCCACTCAGAAGAAAGGCGATGACCACTCCAGTGTGAAAAGGGTATTTGCAGCAAGAGGGCATGTCTGTGCCTTTGTAGTAGAACTGGCAGCAATAAGTATAATCCTCTGGATCTATGGGCTGTGGGCAATACGCCAGATGGCCTGAAAATGAAAATTATTTCAATTTTAACCCTTTCACGCAAATATACCATTTCCACCAGGACACCAGAATATAGGCCTTCCGGAGAGGCTGTCTGCATGGTAGCTGGTCTTATCGAAATAACCCATTTGTTGGTATAAAGATGGAAGTAAATCAATTGATTATAAGCTAGAGTGTTTGGAAAAGCCAATTCTCTCCTTGTGAATTATTCAAAGAGTGCTGCTGTGGCTGTGTGAGACCACCAGGAACCACAAAGAAACATTAATAGCCATTTATTACAATGAATCACTCATTTTCGGACCTTTTCAGGCCAATTTCCTATTTCGGGAGATTCGAAATAGGATATCAATCATTGCAATCTATTTTTTTGATGTTACACCGTTTAACTGCTGTAATTTTCTCATAGACCAGCCCCTAAATCAATAAAACGTGATTATCTATCTGTATTTTGTTGATGGTGCTAGTAAAAAATATGGCCGCTGAATTGGCACAGCACTTTATAGGTATATACTTTGTCTGTATCTCGCAGCAGAGTTAATATTGTTTAGCTGCTTATTGTGTTTTTTGAAAAGGTATAAGCTCTTGCTGTTCTGATTTTTAGATTTTAGTCGAGATTAACCCAATTTTTTTCTCTCACAAATCCACCGATGGTCTAATTTTAATAATGGAGTTCAGGGTAAGTCAAGAAATTCCAACGTTTTACAACGTCCATGACTTTTGTCTGGTCCAAACTCCGAAATTCTGAAAACGCAGAGCGACTCAATTTCGCAAAGCAATTTTTTGGTATATAATGTGAAAAACACGATTCTTGCTTGGTCCTCCTGTGTTTTGGGCTTGCCTATCCAGAGGCCATTTACAGGTTAGGACCAAAACCACAAGGGGGATCAAGCAAAAATCTTGTTTCCGACAATATATACGGAAAAAATTGCTTTGCGAAATTAGGTCGTTCTGCAATTATAGAATTTTAAATTCAGCCCAGAAAAAAGGTTATGAAAGTTTGAAAACGTTGAGCAAGTTACCCCTAATTTTGTAGCTCATTTCACTGGCTACAAAATGAGGGATAATTTGCTTAAAGGAGCATGCACATGCTAATAAGAGGTGGTGCCCGGGAATTCAAATTTTTTTCCGAATCATTGATCTTCTGTATGGATTTTTCAACTTGTTTTCTAAGGCTCCCCTCATACTCTCGCGCAACACGAGTCGCGCAACAAAATTTCATAGAGCTCTACAAGAACAATTTTTATTTGCGGTCGCAGACATCTTATACTCAAAATGACGGCTAGAATCTAGCAAACATTTTGGTAATAAAAAATTTTCAATCTGATATAAAAATGTTTTAGGAATAATCACAAGTATGTGACAAATTGGCGTGTTAAGTCACTTTCTTGCGCAACACGCCGATTTGCCACATACTCGTGATTATTCCTAAAACATTTTTATATCAGATTGAAAATTTTTTATTACTTAAATGTTTGCTAGATTTTAGCTGTCATTTTGAGTATAAGATGTTTGCGACCGAAAATAAAAATTGTTCCTGTAGAACCCTATGAAATTTTGTTGCGCGACTCGTGTTGCGCGGGAGTACGAGGAAAGCCTAACAAAACTATATCTAAAATAAAATTCTAGACCTTGTTTTGTTAGAAACCACGTAAAAAAATCCGTGCAGAAGTTCAATGATTAGGAAAAAATGGTTCTTACGGGTTATCCGCACCACCTTAATTTTTTCATGAAAAACAGCTTGGTCCCCTGTTATTTTTCATGAAAAAATTAAGGTGGTGGGATAACCCGTAATAACCGAAAAAATTTTTGAATTCCCGGGCACCACCTCTTATTAACGTAGAGTTGTAGAAATTCCCGGAAATATAGAAAACCCGGGAATATTCCCGGGAACATTGGGAATATTCCCGGGAATATTCCCAATATAGGGGAAAATACCGCGAAACCTGGAATATTCCCAATGTTCCCGGAATATTCCCGGAAATATTCCCGGGAATATTCCCATTGTACAACCCTATATTAACGAGGGTATGGCCTTTTAAGAGAAGCTTTCAAAAAGGGAGTCAAAAATTCAATGCCAAGAACGCGATTTTGAACAAAAGGAGGGGGTCTATAATTAGAGAAAATACGGTATATGACAAGATGGTCAATTTCGCTCACCAGGGAACCTCAAGCAATGTCTTTTTCAAATACTTTGTTGAGAGATTTTTTATGCATATTCTTCTATAGCACCCAAAGTTTTATAACAAAGTGCTGCCAGAATCTCCAGATAATTTGAAAAATTAGGAAGATCAGATCCCCCAAATTTACCGAAAAACCATGATACGGGTTTCGAGAGCCCGTTGTTTTTCAATCTTTTTGGTATCCAACTTGTACAGGGTTAGTCGAAAAAATATGGACATTTTTTGAAAGAATTTAGTTCAAAATTTTAACATGAAATTTGTGGTTGCATTTCTTTTCATTGCTTGTTTGTGTGTGCTAAGTGGTTGTCTTTCTATTTGGACGTTGTGTTTTTTATTCGAAGAGCTCCCAGGTAGCTTAATTACTGTCATCGATTTTTCTGGGGAATCGATGGGGCAAGAAACTACCTACGCAAATTTTTTCAAAAATCGCTTATCTATCGCACTAATACTTATTTTGCAAAAGATTATTCAACCTTCAAACTTTTTTTGTCGAATATGTAAAAAAATGAGAACATATGTACTCTAGCAAGAAACAGGAGATAACATCTAATTTATATTTGAAGCTCACTTGACCTCAAAACTAAATAACATTTCAATTTTTTTTACTTTCCATTACATCTTTTTATCGGTATCAAAATAAATATGTTTTTTCTTTTGCTACAAAATTTTTAAATTTTATGAAGAATTGTGAGAACTGGATTCCAGAAATTATACTATTGTGTTTGATGCTTTGGTTGCTAGCTAGACAAGCCATTCATACCGTCTTTCCAGCTAGTTACTACAATGCCGCTGATTATAAGGTGGACGAATAAATAAAACAAGAATATGATCTATTTTTCTTTTATAATTGATTCATGAAAAAGTATCTAACTTTTTCGGAACTTGTTTTGCTAATAATCTGAACGAAAACCTGAAAAGCATATTCATTTTTTATTTTTAAAACACTATTCTGCATTGAAGTTCTTGCAATCATTGATCTTATACTACGTCTATGAAATAAAAATGTGACTTTTATTATTATGGTCTCATTTATAGGGAAAATCGGCGCTAGTAGCGAATACCCCCCAAGCATCCGACCTTTTAAAATTGCTGTAACTACCCTTGCAAACGACAAGTTTAGACTTAGCCCTTAGGCTTGGGGTAGGCCAGCGTGCGGAAGTTGTGACTAATAAAGAGTTTACGGATATTTTCCGAGGTCTGGGACATAAATTTGAGTACTTTTTACTAAAGTAAAAAGGTGAAAATCGTTGGGGGGGGGACGCTACTAGGGTCGGAAATGCTTAATTTGGCCCGTAAAATGACCATAACTTTTGTGTACAGATAATGTCTAGCCAAAGTCTTTAAACATAAAGAGAGAACGGAATCTCACGGGTTTTAACAACATATGCATAATAACCTTAGATAGATTTGTTTGCTGAAGAAAGCAAGAAATATCGATAAAGCAAGATTTTGTATCGAAAGCTTTTCGGCATATTAACTTATTTTTTACACAGGGGAAAATAGCATCTGCCTTAATATTTCACAGGCTTGAATAAATAAGTTATGAATAAATAGCTGAGAATCAATTAATAAAATTTTGGTGTGTTCAACAGCCTTTGGCTATTTACTATAACTTTTCCGAAGGCATTTTTATTGGCCGAAAGCGATGGAATACGCTAATTTTGTAGATTTACTGGTCCGAGGTCTAGGAACTCTTATCTATCTTGTTTCTTTTATTCTGTTACTTCGTATTCTGTGGATGGTTTGGTCAAGCACCAGACAAAAAGGAAAAATGTCATTAAACATATCTTCTCACGTAATCGTCTACTTTGGTTGCTGGATGTTGGCTATTTTTAGCCTTGTGCCTAATAGCTTGACTATTTTTATCTATTGGAAACCAGCTGGAGGTCATGTTTAAAATCATTGCTTGGCTAAAGCAGTGAATTTTTGTTCAAAAACATGTTTTAAAAGGGTATACTGAGGGTATACCGTGTGTACCTTGAAAATGCAATAAAATGGCAAAAACAACAAAACGCACACCTCCATATTACTATAAAAGATGCAAGAAGGGTAAAGAAATATAGTTTAGTCTCGCTAATTCTCAAATTTTGTCACTTGAATCTGACACTTTTTTCACATGAATTTTTCAAGCTTTTTGCTGAGCACATTCAGAATCACATCATCTGAAGGAGGTGCTGGATTAGCAAGACTTGACTGTGTGGCTTTTTCACGTTGAATCAAAAATTAGTATATATGGTTTATAAGATATTGGTACAATTAATTTTTCATCAATTGCAAACATTGGTTCAGTAAAAAAGCTCTCAGTGTCATGTGAAAGTGCTAGATGTTAGGCTAAGTCTTATGGAGACACAAATAAAACAGTTTTTGAACTGGAAAAACTTTGCCTTTAAAAATTTACTTGTTAGTAAGTCCGAGATGGTGAAACGGGTAGAAAGCACGTTTTTAAGCGTGGGAATAATCTTTTTGTTAAGATTATTACACCAACGGACGATTACTCTTTTGGTCAAGTGTTTGGAATATGTCAGTGACTTCATCTATTCCACTAATAGTGTTTTTCTTAACTCTGGACCGAATTCTCTTCATATCTTTTCCCATAAAGTATAATGAACGCCACAAACTCATAGTTGTTTTGGCTTCTGTAGTGGTGGTTGCTTTAGGAATGGTTGGGAACCTTATAGCTCTATTTGAAGAAGTTTTTCTAGCCTACATCCCGGGAATCAAGCGACACTCTTGTTATTCACATCATGTACAAAAAACCGACACACATTTTTAGGCAATCTGTGTCTATGGTATTCCTACATTCAGATTTGAAAAATTTTGTGGCAAAGCCCCCCAGAGGTCATTTTACCTACACCTTTTTGACTTTTATGGCGTTTTTATAATGAAAAAAAAAACTTCGGGGGAGGGGCTAAAGCCTGATTAGGATACGCCCCTGGATACGTCCCTGGCTGTGTATACTATGTCATTTGAAAGTCGTTTTATGGGCGTTCATGGGCTTGAAATAGGCAAAAGACAGAAAAATAATGATAACAAAAAGTGACGGTTACGGTTGTTTAAACTGTGAGCAAACTGAACTATGCGTTTTGTGAAAAAATTCGCTCTTGACACAATGGCTGAAAACATTTGGAAAGAGGATGGATATGAACGGATAAAACAGCATTTGAAAGTAGGTGATTATAACCTATTCCCAACCGAACAGCCGGCGACTCGCTACAAATTGCGACTCGCAACACTTTTTATTTTCTGTCGTTATATGGGTACAGAGTGTTGTACCCGGACAATTGTTGGCCGCTTCGCGGCTAAGACCAGCACACTCCACATTGCAAGGGATAGGAAAACATGAAGTACATGTTCTAGTGTAAAATGGACAAAAAAGTTAAAGTGTGGTGAGTTGCAAAAGTGTAGCAAGTCATAATTTCGAAGTTTTACCTCCCAACCACCTGGAATTTGAACAAAATATCGGTGGTACTTGCTCAAATTTCACAGAAAATTTTTGATTTTCCCTATAAAAGCTAGTTTTTGGAAATGCGGCGCTAGTAGCGAATACCCCCAAGTATCCGACCTTTAAAAAATGCTGTAACTACCCTTGCAAACAACAACTTTAGGCTTAGTCCTTAGGCTTGGGGTAGGCCAGCGTGCGGAAGTTGTGACTAATAAAGAGTTTACGGATATTTTCCGAGGTCTGGGACATAAATTTGAGTACTTTTTACTAAAGTAAAAAAGGTGAAAATCGTTGGGGGGTGGGTGGTGCGCTACTAGGGTCGGAAAATCCTAAATACCGGTAAAAATTATACAAGGTGTCCCCAGAAAAAATACCTACACTTCAAGGACATCGTACGTCAACTTTTAATTTTAGTTTTTCTTTTACGATACGTCATTTTGTAGTCCTGGACATTTTCTATTGAGTGGTATATAAAGATGTTATTACTGAAAAATAGGGATAAATTGGCAGGATAAAATTTTAAATCTCAATTGCAAATCCGGGAATTTCCAGTTATTTGCTAAAATATAAATAGTCAAAAAAATTAATAAATTTTTTAAAGGAGGTTGAAAGCTGTTAAGGAGATAGTCTCGACACGAAAGGGTTAATCCAAGTTTTGTGTTTTTTGAAATGAAGTTTTAGAGACAAATTTTGTCGAAAACTTGGTGTTGCAATGTCAGACAAACTTATGCAGAATTAAAAGTTATATTAGCATCATCAATATCAAAAATTCAAAATAAAAATGAAAAAAGGGGAAAAATCATCGAAAAGGTTGATTAGTCTTATATTGCATTTCAATTTTTAGGGTATTTTTTGGAGGAATTTTGAAATTCGGATATTGATAATTCGGATCCGACTTTTAATTCTGCACAAGTTTGTCTGAGGTTGCAACACCGAGTTGTCTACAAAATAAGGCTCTGAAGGCACATTAAAAAGACACAAAACTTGGGATAATTCTTCCGCGTCGAGACTATCTCCTTAACAGCTTTCAACCCCTCTTTTAAAGCTATGGATTTTAGATAGAAGTGCATATCAAGAGCTAACAATCCGGCCGGACTACACTTCAGGACAACGCCCAGAAAGACACCTAAACCTCTTTTAACACTAGAATGGCTGACTTTACTCAAGTGTGAGTCTTGTACCAAATTTAATGCTGAACAAGATAGGCGAAAGAAAATTCCGAGAAAGGTGCTTTTGTAAATTGCACTCGGTCGATTTTCAAAACTACCACGAAAAATGGTTCATTTTACGAATCAATAAAAAAAATAAAAATTTCACAGTCACTTTAATAATTTTTATAGTGCATCTGAAAGCTGAGATTCTGCGCTATCTTTTAGTATGTCTGCCCGATCTTAACAGTTTCTAAAAAGAAAGTTTTGATTATAGAGAAAACTTAGACGAAACTTTTCAACCTGACTTACAACATTCTCTCATTGTAGAACTAGTTGCGCAAGTTCTTTTTCAGCAAACGACTTTTACTATTCGATAAAGCGAAAAAAATTGCACGAGAAAGTGTTTTAAAGTACAGTAAAAAGGCAATCTTGAACTATTAAGTAACAGTTCTAAAAAATATTTTCAAGAACACTTCAACAGAATTCTCCCTCAACGCTATAGAAACTCGTGATTCTGACACCGGATTTGTGTTCAGCGTGGTCGATTTACTTTAAAATCTGCTCTTAAGTTCTGAGACTCGCTGTAAAATTTCAAATTCCGCTCAAGACAAAAAAGATTTAATTCCGAAAAAATTCGATATTTGAATAATTGTTGTCTTGAGCGAAATCTGAAGAACCGACCGATTGCAACCCTATTTAAAAATGTAAAAATTTAATTATAGTATCAAGCGTGGTATTTGAGACAAAAAGACGGGCGGTTTGTTACCCATTAATTTTTAGGAAGGGGCTTATTAAAGGGAACCTGCAGGCTGCAGCTTATGTGACTAAAAATTTTTTCGACGCACGTTAGTCTTTTTTAGAGTGATATTGGGCACAGCAGTTATTTTGGATTGTTTGACAAATCAGTAGGGGTGATTTGAGTCACTGATTTCGAAACTGGCGTCAAAAGATCAAATTAATTCCAAGAATTGGTCAAACAGGCCAAAACTAAACTTCTCCGTGTAAGAGAGGACTGGATGCCATAAATGCTTCTGAGTAGCACTCATGTGGAACTAAAATGATTTTCAGGAGTTGGCACGTCGATTTCAATTCTAGCCTTTATCGATGCATCTGATTGGGCTGTGCTAAACCCTCAAAGAATTTTCAGGTGGAGTAATCAAGTTAAGGTTAAATCGAAGTAGACTTTGGTTATTTACTCAAAACTCCTCCAAACAATAGTCAATTTTCGGGGGTCTTTTTGCTTTAAATTCAAAAGTATCAAAATTTTGTTTTCAAAAATTTTTGTGTTTCAGACCCACAGGGTTTTGGAAATTCAGTTTTCTGTTCAGTTGAAGACAAACAAATCGCCAAAAATTTTAAAGTGAATTTTTTGGATGCTTCACTTGATTATTTGTTAAAATTTACCTAAAATGAAAAAAGACAGGTACTTAATCTTTATCGGGGCCACATTTTCTAAAATTAAATCTTTTTTCATTACCTTTTTAATAACCAAAAGCTTAACCGAGTAGGCCAGAGCGAATTGATGACAGCAAAGACGAAAAAAGTTATAGTATTTTCTTTTAAAAAGGCGCCCAGCCGCCTTTTTTTAGATGCCCAAAAATCGAAAAAATTTGAGATCGATTTTAAAATTTTTGGCTGAAAATCCCCAACGCGGAATCAGTAGAGCTCGTGGGAGTTAAGAAAATGCAAAAAAACAGCTTAGCAAAACATTCATTCTGGGCTGAGATGTAGATCATCAAAGTCGAACGGTCGCCATATTAAAGGGGGTCCGCTTTATTAGAGGAAATGCGGTATTTTCAGCCTTCGGCTAAGATTTTTGGTAATAAAAGGCAGTGAAAACAGAATTTCGCAGTTGATCAGAAAATTCGACCAGATAAAAGAATAACGAGCACAAAACGTAACTCAAAGCTGTATTTAGGAAATTAGTTTCATTCTTTTGCTAACTAACCTGACTTTAAGTTTCTTTCAAGCTAAAACTTTCCAAGAATCCCTGTGCCCATTTTGAAAAATAATTTTACTTCTTTTCGAAGAAATTTCAACATTTAAACTTTTTCTCACAATTGCTTATGAACGAGAACATATAGCCCTATGAGAAAGAAGAGATAAATCTGATCTAGATGTAGAGTCTACTTCTCCACCTCAAATTTAAATATAAATTTCAACTTTTCCATCACTTTACCCTTCACCCATATCAAACTAAATATGCTATCTTTATCTGCTACAAATTTTCTAAATTTAATAAAGCATTTTGAGAACTGGATTCCAGAAATCATACTATTGTGTTTGCTGCTTTGGCTACTTACTAGACAAACCGTCCAGACCATCTACCCGGCTAGTTACTACAATGCTGTGGATTACAAGGCGGACGAATAACTAAAAAAAGAATCTGATATGATTTCACAACTGTACAGTAATTCAAGCACTTTTGCAAATTCATCTAATTTAACTTCTTCTCGAGTTATTTTTCAAAATTTTGTGGGTCTATTTTAATAATAGTTCGAACTCAAATGAAGAAAATTAAATTTTTTTTACAACTTTTTAAAAAAAAGGTAAAGTGTTTAAATTTACAGTAAGCTAGGAAACAAACAACTTTATTTTTCTCCGCCATTTAAAGGAGGGCAGTGGGAACTTTATATACGCATCGTCTAGGTCACAGGTTCGACTAGGACTGGATGCAAAACTTATCTTTTTACATCCTTTTTTACAAGTTTGATGTCAAAATTATCCTCACACTCTTGGCTATTCACCAAAATTATCAGCGCAGGGCTTCACACCTACTAGAGCTTATTTACAGGCTAAAATAAGTTTAACTTGCGAAAATCGATGGCTTTGGGGGTTTCTTTGACTAGTTTGATTGATATTGTCTGACTTTTTTCTACAAGTCACACGTTTATATATTAAAATGTAACCAAGATTCTAGGCTTTCATTTGCGCTATCATTTAAAGAAAAAGCAATATGTAGCTAGAGCTAAAATTTTAAAAACATTCAGCAATGTCCAATGTTATGCCATCTTTAATTTCATGGTCATTTGCATGAAACCCGAAATTGAGGCATTTGCGGACAGTGAAGCAGTGCTAAAAATGATTGCAATCTATTTCTCGATGATTTTCGCCCTTCAAGTCAGTGAAATTACTAAAAGTTGAGTAAAATAAATAGGGCGTGCACCCAGATGGGTTTGAACCTTCAACCCTTGGCGATGAGTATATAAAATTTTTATCCCTTTTAAAAATTAAAATTTTTAGAGAAAATTAAATTTTTTCATTTATGCGCTTTTCGAATTGAACTCCTAGTCAAAATGTTGCCTATAAAGCTTAGGATATGCCAGGGTATGTTAGGATGGACTCGAACAAAAATGTTAAATTTTTTAATTGGCGAAAAATCTAAAAAAAACGTGTAAACATTAATGCACCTATACTTTTGTATACTGCTGTTATGTATATATAATTTACAATAAAAACATTCAAAAATCTACTCCAATGACTTCTGCGCCAAATTCATTTTTGACAAGATCTCCATATTCAGACAGGTTTGTTTGTGATCCACAGTCATCCCCCTCTGAACAGTAGCCTCTCCTTAGATGTCCTAAACTTCTGATGGAGCTGCGAACAGAGTCCACTCTGCTCTTAGGTCTTTCTAAACCTCCTACTTTTTCGAACTGCAGCAGGCCTGAGCACATCCATTATATCAGCAATGGGAGAAGGGTCTGCTTTCAAATGTTGTGCTGTGTGTTTGATGCACACCAGGTTGATCAGATCAGTGTTTCTACCATAGAACTGCAGTTTGAAGTGGCTGAGATAAGTTTTGAAGTCAGACAATGGCATGCGGGTACTATCGGTTAAACACTAAAATGAATTGAATTATGCTAGATTACGTATGATTTTCACTTTTACGTATGTTGGCCTAAAAACGACAAAAGTTTATTTATTTTAAATAGCACCGAATATTTTGCAAAGCTGTTTTCTGCGTTTTCTTAACTCCCACGAGCTCTACCAATTCCACTTTTTTATTTAAGATTTTCAAGCAAAAATTTCGAGATTGACCTCAAATTTTTCAGATTTTCTGGGGTTTAAAAATGAAACCCCCATGGGGGATTAATAGAGGTCATACGGTACTTATATCTGTTTGTTGACATTCCTTGACTAAGACATAAAAGGTTGATTTGAAATGAAAAAAATATTCAAACAAACATTTTCGGAGTGAAAAAGTGTGCCCGCCAATTCGAATTTCGGTTTCCAAAAATTCGAATTCCAAAAACCATGGTCTTTTAAAAGGGTAACTTTTCTGTGAAAAATCATTACTTTCGGCCATTACCAATCAGATCTTTTTTCTTTTCACTCAAAGTAATTACCAATTTTTTAATTTCTTCCACTAAATCAAACATCTTATTAGATTCTTCCTCTAACAAGACAATCACTGTTTTAACACCAGTTTGCAAAGCTTTCTTAGCAGCTTTCTGACAATTTATCATATCATTTTGTGTTCTTCTTGTTCGTAGCACCGATATTTCTGGCGAAATTCTAGAAAGTTGAAATAGTTCAGGATGAATTGGGATATCCATGCAAACGATGTGAGCACATTCTATTTCCTTTAGCAATTTAGGACTAAGCAAAATATTTGATTTGCTTGAATTTTGATCTACTCTCACTATTTTCAATAATTTGTCATTTTCAGGCTGTAATAGTGGTGTAGCCGAGTCAGTGATAAATAATATTGAAATGTAGATATTGCTTGAAAAAGCAGAGCATTCTTTTGTTGTAAACGGGAGAAGCGTTAGCAAATGCTCTTTAGAACTAGGAATATCTTCGGTAAAACAGCCAACAATTGTGGTAGCAATGCTAATAAACTTATCGCTATTGTCTACTTCTTTGATGGAATTTTGTTTATGTAGAATTTTTTCCACAATTTCTTCGTAGAAAAGCACACTTTTCTGACTGCCATCAATTTTTTGATCAATTCTATAGTGAAGCTCCAATTTGCCTGGAATCTACTTTGCATTAATGTATATCTAATATCGTATTTTTCTAGTTGCCGTCCCCTCGACTTTGAACCATTGTATCTCGTAGCAGAACTTTTTCCGAACATTTTCTATGCGTTTTCTTGATTCCCATGAGCTCTACTTATTCTGCATTTTAGATTTTGGATTTTCACCCAAAAATTTCAAAAATGACTCTAATAAGCGCTCTTCCCCCGCGCCCCTAAGCGCGCCGGTTCGGCAATTAGAGGAAATACGGCATCGAAAAAAAATAATGATTTTGAAGTTTTGAGTGAAAATAAGCGTATCAGATTATTCTACTCAAAACTTTTAAAATCTCAAATTTTTCTTGATAACCTTTTTTAAATGAAGCTTCTAACCAAAAGTGGCAAATGCACCTGTTTGAGAATGCCTGGAACCGATTCAATAAAGACTTTTGACTAATCATCGCATGACGCTCTTTGCAAAATCATTGATTTTTTAATTTACTTTTTGCTATTTCGCATGCAAATTTTTGTAAGATTTCGAGGCTTTCTAACACAAGTACATTTTGTAAGTTTTGTGTCAGAACTTTATTAAAACATTTTTTTGTTTAAGGTAGTAAATAACATAGCGCTATCATGATGCACAATTAGAATAAAAAATTACTATTTTTAGAAAAGCGAAAAAGTATGCTTACCATGTTCCCAAACAAAATCAGTGAAAATCGCTTCCATTGGAATGTGTACAGCAATGTTTCCTTAGCATGCAATTTTTCTTTGAAATATTGTAGAGTGAAATTGTCTTGCACCAAATCAGTTTTCAATTGGTAATACTGATCCACCTCAAACAACGCTTGGATCGGGTTGTTCATGTTATGCAAAGCCTTGAGAAAAGTCAACAAGCGCTGGTTTGTTTTAGGCCAATATCCAATAAATGGGTCGGGTCCCTCTTCCAGGGCATTGTATATATTCTGAAAGTGATTTTTAGAAGTTAATTTTTTCGTATACCAACAACCTGAGAAAGAGTATTTTGGTTATTGTTGAACAAAATTTTCAAAATAAGTTGCTCGATGGGACCTGCTGCTTCACAGCATGCAAAAAAGGCTGCTTCGTAGTTTCCAACCCATATTTGTGCTTGGACATAGGCTGTTGAGCTCAAAGAGTTTATAGTTTCTGCATCCAAATGTTTGTAGAAGTTGAAGGTAGACAGGTATTTGTGTAAGCAAGCGTCTAAATACACTTGCAGTCTACTCTCTGTACAGTCTCTGTACTATATAGTGTAGACGCAAAAAATTCGTTCCCGCCTAGGGTCCAACACTTTTTTCACCTCATTTTTAAAAACTTTTACCAAATCTGATTCGTCACTCTAATCAGAAACATCGCAAGGATTCCGATTTTGCCGTTCTTTTTTGTAAATGGCAACAGTTTTGCCGGGATACCCGCGCCCTTCGATATAGAGTGTAGCATTATTTTCAAAAAAGGCTACACTATATCGAGAGGCGTGGGTCCTTTCGGCAAAACTGTTGCCATTTGCAAAGACGACCGGCGAAATCGGAATCCTTGCGATGTCTCTGATAAGACTGACGAATCAGATTTGGTAAAAATTTTCAAAAATAGAGGTAAAAAAGTGTTGGACCCTAGGCGGAAACGAACTTTTTGCACCTACACTATATCGAGAGTAGACTGTATTTATAAATAAGTAAAAAGTGGATACCCGATAGTTATTAATTGGCAATTTAAAAAAATTGAAATCTTAATATTTATTTCTCTGAACCACAACGTCACAAGAATTCGAAATCACGCTGTGTTTGTTGCCGAATTCGGTACATTTTCGCCTTGATAACCCCTCTTGTTTTTTTAGGATTATGCTTAGACGCTTAGACGGTAGGCGAGCGTATTTCAAACGCAAACATGCCTTTTCTCACTATTTTTGTAGTCGAGCAAGCATATTCAGTTCTAATGTACACTGGCCTTGCCTAAGCGTGAGCGAAAACAACCGAAACAACCCAGGACAAAAATAGACCGATTTTGGCAATAGGGTCCATTTTACGATTTGACTATTGGAATTTTCATCTTAAGTATGAGATAACTTGCAGCAACAAAAAGATGACTGTAGATTTTGAGCGGTGTATCTTATAGCGTGGTTGAAGTATTTGTAACACATTTATTTCAAAGATTACCAACCGTCAATATTTCGCATGACCACGTCCTTTAAATTAGATGGTGGCATACTGCTTTGACAATCGATTAAAAGCATATCCAATCCCTTTTGATTATTTTGGCAACCCTCCAAGTATTTTTGGCATTAAAATAATTGCCTAGACGGTAGTGTGCACATGCCAAGAGATAATTAAAAACACTGTTTTCATACAACCATTGATCGAAGTCATTCGCTAAAGTGATGCACATTTCTGGCAAGCCATTTTCCAGAGTAAGAGTAAAAAGTCGCTGCAATACTTCCTGACTACATTTTTCGGCGTGAGCTTGAACATAACCATTAAGGGTTTGAATAGCTTCTAACGGTGCACAATAATGGGTATATAGATCAACAACTTCAAATAAAATATTTTGGGTAGCGTGATAGTCGATTTGGATCGACAGTTTTAGACATTCTAGAGCCCAATCGATAGCTTCTTTGGGATAATTGAGCTTTTGTAAGGTTTTGAAGGAGTCTCGCAATACAGATATCTAAAAATTTATTTTTAGAATTGCACAATTTTTTGAATAGCCAAACAAAAAAATTCGTTAAAAAAGAATATTTTTTCACTATTTTGAGAAAAGACTCATTTTGTCCAATGCTTCATTTCATTTTAAAGGAAAAAGCCATCTTGCTGTAATGTTCCAAATAGAAAAAAATATGATTGTGATTTGCTTGCAGAAATATGACATTGCCTAAAGGGTAACATTCAAAAATGACTGCAAATTTCTGAAAAATGACCGCAAATCTCCATTCTCATTCATGAGGCCGGTTTCAGAAGCCATTTTCAAGATATTTTTTCTCTAATTGACGCAGAATGGTCAATTTACATTAGTGAAAAATTCTAAAAATTTGAGATAGACCTAGGAAAAACGTTATGGCCGATGAAAGAAACAAAAAACCACGGGGGGGGGTTGGTGACCAAGGCGTTTTTGGCGAATTTTGGGATTCCAGGTTCGAATTTTCCTCTTGTGGGAAATATCCTTAAAATGATCTTAAAATGCTCTTGGTGGTTATATAGACCCGCAGGAGTCCAATGAGAGAGTCACATTCAATTTTCAGAAATTTTGGGTCAAAATTGAATACCGCCCTGCCTTAATAATTGAAAAATCTATTTAAAAATACAGGTGTCCCTAGTCAGTTAATTTTCCTTGAAATGTGGGTAAAAATGTGTTCAAAAATGAAACGTTGTTTCACCCCATTATTGCTGAATATTTTTTAGAAACCGATTAGACTTTTTACATCTAAGATACCGTACATACCGTACAAGATACCGTTTATTCACTCTAATAAACAGGCACCCTACCAGTGTTCTCAAAAGCCATAGTCATAATGTCAAATTCATAAGCAGAGGCTGGATTTGATTAAAGTTTTCACTGTAATTCTTCCTCTGCTTTTGAAATTATGCTTCTGCTTATGACTTTGAAATTATGCCCATGACTTTTGAGAACACTGATCTCTACGAGGAATCCAACTTGCAGGCAACAAAGTCAAAGAAAAATTACGACAACAAATCCACCTGCAAACAATCATTTCCTTCTTCTCCAGCGATTTCTCGTCTCATTTGGCATAACATAAAGCACGACTCCCTCTCATTATTTGCCTGCTTCTCTGCGAGTATATGTTGGATTGTTTCACATTTGCCCTCAACGTCATTGACATGTGAAAACAGACTTATTTGCTTGCAGAAATAAGACATTGCCTGAAATGTTAGCTTTTATTCATGCTAATTTTTACTTTCAAATCAAACCTCTGGTTTTCTGTCCATAGCTAAAAAGCATTGACCCAAATATCCATAACAAATCGCACATTCCCTTTTGCTCTCAACTTTTTCTGCGAGCTTAGCAGCTTTTACAAAATTTTAGCTGCAGTAGGTATGTTCTCCTGTTTGAACACAATCCGACCAATTGACAGCATCGCTTCCAGTCTTTGAGGAGTTTTGTTGACGATTTTGGCTAAGGTCAACTCATATTTGAAGCATTCCAGTGCTTCAGCCCATTCTTCTAGTTTGCAGTGTATTTTGGCTAGTTCAGAATAACCTCTGAAAAAAGAATATTTTGATTTGACTTGTCCATTTATTTTGTTAGCATACTTTTGTTGTTAAAAGGGCATGCCCGTGCGTTTCAATGAAGTTAAGGGCGGGTCCAGCAATTTTTTGCAATGGACTTCAATTTAGTGATCCCTCGGAACTGACTTTTTAGGTGGGCAAGGAATATCTAGGAACGAGGAGTCCGATTGAGTGACCTACTCGATTATTGAATCTCTATGGCCGGTTTCGAAGGGGTCACCAGGTTGAAATTCGACTGTATTTCACTCTTTTTAAGCATGAAAACAATTAAAATTAGTACAATTTCAGAAATATTCTTATAAACCCATTTTAATCTGGCTGATCAAAAATAAAAGTTTATTCAGCGTAAAAACTACCTGAGAATTCCATCAATATCGCGTCTTTGCTGGTTTATACTGAGAAACTGACTGAAGTAGACTATGGCATCTTCTTCTAGACCTATTTCAGCATTGATCATTCCCAACTTTTCACAAATGACAGCTTCTTTGTCGCAGTTTTCCATCTCCTGAACTATCATCAAGCACTTTTCGAGATTGGTGATAGCTTCATCATAATCTTGCTGATCCAAGTAAAAATAAGCCATATCTTCTAGCCAAATCAGTTCATATTGTAAGCCGAGCGAAGGATTTTGTTCCAGTATCTTGGATTCCTGGTCAATGTGCTTTTTTCTTTTGTCCTAAATTATTATCGCATTATAACTTTTCTTGGCTGCTAAAACAGTCGAACCACCTGTTTATTCAATGCCGCATACACTTTAGCCAAATTACAATGAGTCTCCAGCATCTCAGCTGCGTTTCTAGTGAGATCTAGCTTTTGAATAAACATTTCTTCTGCTCTGTTAAAATCTTCAGCTCGGAGATGCAGGTCCCCCAATTGAGTAAGAGCATTGGTTTTCCAAGCCATGTAGAAAGCCAAAAAGTGTTTGTTTTCCTCAATCAACCCATTTAATTTATCTGCTAAACGAATGGCATTTTTCCTAAAAAAATTACTTTCTGGTACAGCTTTGTGAAAGTTTTGTCAAAAACGTAGGTATACTTGCACTTAACCCCCACCAGTCATTCATCTTGGGGGACCAAGGCGAAATTTTTTCACACTTTTCAATAACAATAATTTTTGGTTCTTATCTTTTATTCCTACCCCACCCAAATTTTGATGGTTGCACTTTTTTTTAATTTTGACATAAAGAAGTCAACCGCCTTCTTCGGATAACGTGAAACATGTATACATGCAAGATGTGCTTATTTAATTTTGCGTGGGGTCGGGATAAAGGATAAGAACCTAATTTTTTGCACAATAAGTTTAAAATAAATTGTTTTTGAGTATTTTCAATCATTCTTGTGCAAAATAATTATTGGTATTAAAAAATGTAAAAATTTCCTTGGTTCCTCAAGCTGAATTGACTGTTGGGGTCAAGTTCAATTGAGTGGTGTGGGTTAAGTTCAATTTAGCCAAACCACAAACCAATCTTTATGCCCAGCAAAAATGTTAGCCAATAAATGCAAAGCTTGTGCCCTTAGATGAAGATCTGTGCCAATTTCCAGAGAAATTTTTAGTTCTCTACTGGCATACTTTCTAGCTGCTGTCAAGTTTCCCAGCTCTAAGTAGCAGGCACTTACTTCTCCCAGAAATTGACCCAGCTAAATTATTTTTTTGATTTTGAATAGACATTTTTGAAAAAATGTTACAATTTCAGGCATTTTTTTCAGTGTATGCTGGTGTATGTCTAAGGTTTGCTTGAGCATATCCAGTGCTTTTGTTACTTTTTTATCTGCCAGCAAACATTTACACTTGAATAATGTGGCATTTAAAAGCTCTTCTAAACCACTAGCAAAACTTTCTGCTCTAGTGAAGTAGGATATAGCTTCTCTAGGGTTGCTCTACAAGATTTTTTGTATAGAAAAAACCAATATATGTTGCAAAATGTGAATTACGGAATGTAGCAAGCATCTACCAAGTTTCATCAAAACACAGGTGTTCAGGGGCTGGTTTTGCAGCAGTAATTTAAGCTCTAGTTCTGCTAACCCGTAATTTCCGAAGAGCAGGTGTGTGTTTGCTAACTCTTGCCTAGCTTCATATGTATCAAGCTGGTTCTGAACTTACTCTTTTTAGTTAAATAATAAATTTCGTGCAGAATAGTCAGCACTAGGGTGGGCAAGTACTCAAGATTTTCCAGTACTCTAGTCGATAATTGAAACTCGAAAAATTTGGAATAGTACTCGAAATTACTCAATTTCGAATAGAATTTTTGTTCGAAATTTGGGATACAAATTTAATTATTCGAAGTTGGTAAGGCATAGGAAAGGCGTAAAAAGAAAAAATGTGATCCAGGAGCACATTTTGAATTATTATATTCTATACTTCAAACTCAAAATTTTCGAGTGCTTGACTCGGTTCTCGAAACTCAAAAAAATTCGAATATTACTCGAAATTACTCGATTACGAGTACTCGACTCGCCCACTCTGGTCAACACGGCATGCTACTTTTAGTTAAAGGCGCAAATTGAATCGCGCCCCAAAAATTAAGAATTTCACTAGTGAATTAGTGAATTTTACCAATAAATTGTATGCTATCATTTTTCTTTTGCTTTTTTTTAGCACTAGCACGTAGCCCTAGATTTTCGCTCTCTGGTTATCTAAAAAAATTCTGATTGTTTTTGAGAAATGTAGAGCATTTCTAGAGTACACCTTTAGAGGTTTTAAAAAAACAGCATTTAAAGCTCGACTTTTCTTCAACCATTCAGTGGATTTTTATAGCTTGCTAGAAAGCCAAAACACATGGCTAGTGCTAGAGCTAAAATTTTAACGAAGTACGACAAAAAAATAATAAAAATACCAATGCAACCAAGGCTTTTCAAAACACGTAAAAATGTATCTGTTTACTTCTGAATAAATTCTGCGGAAAAAAGCAAAAACACTCCAAACTTGACTAGAAAAGTGAGTTCTGAACTAAAAAAATTGATTCTAGTTTGCACACGTCCTCGATCAAGCAAAAGATGTCCTCCAACTTTGTAGTAGAGATCCAGAACTACATTGTGATATATGACTCGTTATAAAAATGCAAAGTTTGACGTTTTCTTTGCAAAAGAAGTTTTATGTAACTTTTCGCCTTGTATTTGATGTAAAGTCTAGGCTTTCGTCAGACTTGTACTAAAATTTTTGTAGAAAAAGTTGAAAATCTGATCTTTATGACCTACCTCTTCTTAACCTAAAAAATTAAAAAATCAAGGGTGCTCAGAGGTGGAATTGAACTCGCGACCTCAAGAAAAATAACTTTTTTCCCAATGTAAAATAAAGCTTTCCCGCTACGCTATGCGAACACATAAAAAAGTAAAAAGATACATTTTCGGCGTTTTTGTAAGCCATCACAACATTGCTGTTGAATTGAAGTAACATTTCGACTTTTGAGGGCTCTTTTCTAAAAATGTTAGAAATATTATTTTTCGATAAATGTCATTATTTTAAATTTTTCAAGTTCGGTATCCTGTTTTTATGCTTGATTTTTTTTCGATTCAAAAAACTTTGAAGACATTCTTTTAACTTCACAAAGCAATTTAATTAAATGTACCTGCTCCATCAGGTCAATCCTTTTAGTTAAATGTAGTACAGCTAGCTGACTGTTATGTGGATTCAGTTCGAGCGCCAATCGAGCAATATTGGCATGTAAATCCGTTTGCATTTGAACTTGTTTCAACTCTTCTGTCACTTCTAATTGAACGATCATCTGGTCTATTGCACCTTGAACATGACCTAGCTGGAAATTTGCCTTTGCCAGGGCTCCCAACGTCGAAGACTTCAGCTGAAGAGAGGGTGCATCAATTTTAGCTGCCAATGTTAGTAGCTCCAACGCCATCGAACAGTGTTCGGCTTTGTTCAAAAACTCCTGACCAGCTATTGAGATAAGAACAAACGAGTTTGACTCATAGCCCATCAGTTGGATGGTGTGTAGAGCGTCCGAAAATTCATCTAAATCATAGTTTTCATGGTTCAATTTAACAGACATCAAGTTCTGATAAACCTCCTATTGCGCTGATTAGAACACAGTTGGTAAATGCCAATTGGAATTGGTTGACTGTAGGACTCAATTGAAGAGCTTTGGCAAAACATAGTAAAGCTTCATCGATTTGACCACACCTTTTTAGAGCTTCCGCTTTTCGGAAATGAGCCTGAAATTTTTGTATCGAATTAATCCCTCTGATAGATTAACCGCTTAGGGGACGTGCACAATTATTTTCTCTCCCGTTCCACGCGGAAATGGTCAAAGCTTTTTTGTAACGAAAACATTGCCCTTACAAGGAAAACAGTTCGAAATGTAAACTCGAATTAGCGAATTCCGTTAAAGTTATCGGGCAGCCGATTTTTTATACCTAACCGCGAGCTTTTTTAAGAGCCTTAGGATGAATGAAGTCTACAGTCTGCCCTCTATTATAGTGACGCCCCTAGAGACCGGCCTTAGGCGCCATTATATCGGAGGTAGCACTATATCGGAAGTAAGCTTTGTTCAATTTCTCTGTCGGCCAGCCAAATCGAGTGAAACAATGTGCCTTTATATCTGGAGGTGCCACTATATTTGAGTAAGACTGTATCTCCATTTTGCTTGTAAGAAATTACCTTTGACCACTCTGGTTTAAGCAAAATAGCTTTATCAGCTTCTTTGACAGCCTCTTCCACCCTCTCTAGCTTCAACAAAATAGCAGATCTATTGGCAAACAGCACGTTGTTAGTAGAATCAATAGAAATTAGATTGTCATAAATGCTTAAAGCACTTTCCAGGTTGCCTAAAGCATATGTTGAGCTGGCTTTTTCGATTAGATTGCTGAACACAACACTGTTTCTCACAGGCAAATCTTGGCTCACGGCAACTGGTGACTCATTGAGTAATTCTTTAGGGAAAATATTTAGATATTCTGGCTCTATTCCAGCTAGGTCCATGGATTCAAAAATAAATTAAAAATATTGCAGATGTTATGTGCTAGAGCAGCGATAATAAGAACCCAATTGGTCATCATCATCAAAAGAGATGTCAGTGTGGTTGTAGAAAACGACTGACCTTGAGCATTTTTTAGTTGCGGATTTATAAATACGTTAACCTTGGAGCAAACCACTGCCCATTACAAAGATGGTGAAGAGAAAAAAGTAAGGCAAAAAATATAGACATAGACAGCAAAGAAAACGGTCAGTGCTAACAAAAATCATTTAGCAGACTGAGCCATTGGAGTCTGAATCATTCCAATTTTCAGCAGCAAATAATTTTAGGATATAAATGGACAATCATGGTGGCACTGGACAATATATGTATGTGTAATTTTCTGTGTAATGTAACAAACAGCAGTTTCAAGCACCCATTTTATTTCTTCTTTTCAACATTTCAATTACAATAAACTAATAGTGAGCCCTAATGGCCTCCTGACTGTTGATGAACTAAAACTACTGGGATTATGGGGTGGGGCAACAGTCAGGGAATGGGTACATAATTACACAAGGGTAGGGGTATAGGAGGATTATTGGCGGTGTTTCTTTCCTCAGTAAGCCACACAGCGAGTTGGTTGCTGGACGGTCTCGACGAAGCTGGGGGTCAGGTTGGACACATCCACTCGGAGTCCTTTGCGTGCTTGGCGCTGCAACTGGCGGGCTTCCACAGATCCTCGGCTCAGACAGGCGAACTGAATTTTCTTGGGGCTTGTTTCTTCTTCTCCACTGGCTGGGGTCTTGCCTTCTGGGCACACTCTCACTGGCTGGACGGAGAAGCAGATCTTGTGGTTGAACTCAAGCACTTTGGTCTCTTCAATGGGCTCTGAAAATACAAAATAAAATTTGAGTAATTAGTGCATAAAATCATTTTTCTGAAATCACAAGTTCGATTCTTGGATGGTGCATACACAGTTTTCAAACAAATAATCTCTTTTTACTATGTTTAGATCTAACTTGTAACCTCACAATACTCTTTGCAGATAATTTCACTCCACAAAAACTTACCCTGGTCTTCTTGGCTGTTTTGCTGCTGGCGTTTGCCTCCTCGCTGGTTGCTCCATTTCTGTTGGCGGTCGCTGTCCCATTGGCTGTCTTCCTCTTGGCTGTGGTATCCACCCTGCTGCCATTCGTTGTCCTCTCGGTCTTCCTGTTGGTAGCTGTCTTCGCTGTTGTAGTTGCTCTTCTTGTTGCCGCGGTTGGTTTTGCGGTTGAACTTGTTCTTGTTGGAGTAGAGCGAGTCCTGGTCTTGGCTGGAGCAGTCATCCTTCATGGTGTAAGATCGATGGAACTCGGCCAGATCGTTGGTGTTTTGGTTGTTGCCCATGCGCAGCTCGTTTTCGTCCTCAGCCTGGTCGTCGAAGTGACCGCACAATCCACACTGAAATGGGATGGGATTAAATGAGACCCAGAAAAAAGAGATCAAATATTACCTGTCCTTGCTTGTATTGCTGGGAGAGACGCACCTCCACCTTCTGGCACTTGCATTTGGAGCAGTAGCAAGACATGCGCACCTGCACACCTTCTTCTACTTGAATGCTCACGTCGGTCTGCTCCTCATTGTTGAACTCCACCACTCCATTGTTGATGTATTCGGAGGAGGATTGGTCTTGAGGGTCGACTAGCTGGTCGTTGATGAAGCACTCCAACTTCTTGGAGGAGCCTGAGCCAGTTGGTTTGCACTCGATGGTCTGCTCAGGAGTGATCACCTTGATCTTCTGTAAATTATTCCAATTAGACAAACATTTATCAATAATTTATTTAACTCAAACCTTGTCCTGGCTTTCTTGCTGCTCTCCAATAGCCTTCATGAGCACTGCAAAGCGAGGTTCTTCGCTGGAGCAGTCCTTGGCGAGAACGGAGTAGCACTTTCCGATGGGAGCCTTGTAGAGCAATCCATCAAAAGTCTCCACTCTTCGGCCGTCAACTGTGCATTGAGCGCGTGGTGCCTTATCCACAACCATTCGCTTGAAGAGCTGCTTGGCTGAGTGGCTTTTCTTGATACTGGGTCGGACCAGGGGGAAGGGACGCATCTGAAGGGGCTCTCCGAAGGGCTTCAACTCTACAGCCTCCATGCGCACCTTTTGGTCAGGAGTGGAGATGCTGATGTTGGCTTGTTGCTGGTAGATGGGGTCAATCACGATGGTGGCGTGGATCTAAAAAGATAAATTTTATGATAATACCCTCTGTTAGGTCATAAATAGTCACAAAACGATATACTCGGGTCTAGGCTAAAAAGTTATTTTAGCCTTCCGGAAAAAATATTTTTTGGAATGCTAAAAATTCTAACCGAAAAATTTTCTACCTTTCCATCTGTGCCGCTCTGCTGGAGCAAAGACTGGGTGTTCCATGGATCTCGGCACTTGAGCATCTCCAATCCACGGTGGAAGGTGTTCTGGGCAGCTGGCTGTAGCTTGTACTCGGCCACTAGGTCGAATTTGTTGAGGAAGGCGGATCGCTTCTTCTGTTGCTGGCTGCTCTGGAGTTGGCGTTGTTGGCGGCTGATGGCTTGCTCTCCTTTCACTCGGAAGTGGATGTTTTGCTGTTTGTCAGTTCCCCAGTCACACTCAACCTGGCAGACCAGTTTCTGATGTTTGCCTTGGCCGATCTCCTCCACATGGTTGGCAGGTTGGGGCTGAAGCAACTGCACTTTGGCCTTCAATTTCCACTCTTGGGTCTCTTGAGGCGATGCACTTCTCTCCACATCCAAAAAGGCTTTGCAGAAGTTGAGCTGAGCGTCACATGAGGTCTTCAGCTCGATCTTTCCGTGGCATGATTTGCTGAATTCCCAGTGTAAGGATTTATATTTTTGCAAAATAGCTGAAAATTACCGTCCACCCTCAGTTTTGGCGCTGACCTCCAAGCTGTGCTGATACATCTGGCCTGGCTGGAATTTGTTCATGTAGTTGTTGAGTTTCTTGCGGCTTTGGGTTTGTCCGTCCAGTTCCATGTCCTAAAGTGAAATTTATTATTGAGTGAAAATTTTTGAAAAATTTAAAATTCTAACCTCGAAGTTGTCTTCTGGATGAGCCTTCTGGAAAGGTTGAGCCTCGGAGTAGAAGTTGGAAAGTTCTGGACCCTGGCTACTGCTGCTGACCTTCTTGAAAGGCATGGCATTAGCCTTGAATACGATCTTTTTGGGGTTCCATCGTTAGCCTGGGGGTTGAACGAGAGGTGGAAGTGGTTTTCAGTGGCCATGATCAGCTGGAATAATTGGCGGTAGCTGTTGACCTTGGTAGTCGGCCAATGGTATTGGCTGCTCAGGTGGATGGGCATGCCGAAGTATTGCTGCAATAAATAATTAATTTTCAAAAAATAAATTTAAAAAACTAATTACTTTTCCGATCTCGCGGTTGACCTCTTGCTGAGACTGCTCGAGCTGAGGATAGTGGACGACCTTAACCTTGGGATCTTTCATCATCTTGTTTCGCTCATCCCACTCCCGGGTGTAGGTGCATGGCAGGCTGTGGCCACCAAACAATTGGGTGTTGGGGATCTGGGGCACTTCAAGGGCGATGCGCACTCCATCTTTTTGGTCAGCCTTGATCTCGGCCTGAATGGGCAAGTTCAGCTCGATAGCTTGGGTGCTGGCAACTCCGGTGGCAAAGATTGGCAGCCAACTCTCCATCTGAAAGTATAAGAATGTAATTACTTAAAAATTAACCCAATTCATGATCTTGAAAATGAAAATTTGGCTAATACCTACCTTCTGGACATAGGCCACAGACACACTAGGGTGGATGTTCAGCTGGACCTTGATGTTCATCGGAGATTCGGCACGGCTGGTCTCTACTTTGGCGTTGAGACTGCCTTCAATGGAAGCCATGATAGGCATAGCTTGCACAACTCTGAGGGGCACACCCATGGAAGTGGGGATTCGGGCAGTCTTCTCCTGGATGTTCATGACGGACAAGATACGGAAGTGTTGGGTGTCTTGCAATTTACGCATCCACTCGGACAGACTTGGGCGTTCTCCATTCAACACTGGTTTGAGGCACTCAGGCATGGTCTCCTGTTCAATTGGCAAGATGGCTTGGTCCACATCTCCCACTCGGACACACACCATGGCAAATGGCTGCTCATTCTGGTTTTGTTCCTGGTTGTTGGATCTGCGGTTGCGGATCTTGAGCCCAGAGAAGATGTTGCGCAACTCCTGTTTGTTGTTGGTGTTCTTGCTGCTAGAGCGATGACCACGGGTGGTTTGGGAGGACTCTTGCTTGGTGGCTGCAATGAATCGCTGCAACAGGGTCTCATACCTGAAAATTAGTATACTTTTCAGCATACAAACGCCTACAAATAAACTTTTTTCTGACTTTGAGTTGACTATAGAACTAAAACCGCTCATTGATAACTGCAGAAGTTCTCATATATTGTAAGAGAACTTGTACAGTTATTTACTTACAGTTGACTGGGCGAAACCAACTCCGAATGAGTGGGTGTCATATTGAGTCAGTCAAAAAAGTAAAAGTTTATTTGTAAAATTATATGAGCCTTGGTAAAATCTTGAAACCCTACCATTGCTCAAGGTTCTGTTGACTGGCAGATACTTTGAAGCTGCTTGGCTGGTATTCAGAATTGATAAGAGTGTCCAAACCAGCAGACAGGTAGCTGGGCAGCTGGCTGCGGCTGTTGCGGTAGGCAGACACGAAGTTGAGGAAGATTCCCTCCTTCTGCTCCTGGCTGTATATGGGTACTTGGTATCTGCGGCTGGGGCGAAGAGTCTGCTCATCAACTTTAGCCAATTTCAGGGCGTTCTTCAGGTGTTTGGCACTGAAATTTATAGAAAAAGTAGGATGCTGATTTAGCGAAGTGTAAGAATCGGCTTACATGTTCTGCTCCTGTGGGATCTTGGATTTGGAGAGGGTCTTCATGAAGGTGTAGACTAGAGACTGAACCTCAGGCTGACGTTCTTTGGTGAGGGTGTAGATGATCTGGTCGAGGATCTGCTCCTGGGGCTGAGTCTGCATAAGCAGGGCAAATGCGGGCATTCTAACTTCTGGATGCTCTTTGCTGTTCTGGAAGACGGGCAGAAGGACTCGCTGGATCTTGCGGGCCATCTGGTTGCGCAGACGACGAAGGCCATCAATAGCTTGAGCTCGCACAATAGGCTGTTGTCTTCCATCCACGATGATACTCTCCAAGTGCTGGACAGTGATGTCAAGGCCGGCGTTTCCGATTGCCTTCAGAGCCAAAACTTTCTCATAGGTGTTCTTAGCCTGCTCGTACTGCTGCTCCAAGGCCTGAAAAAGTTAGCATATTCGTAGACACATTTTAATAAATTTAAAAGATTGATCAAAAACAAAAATGTGGTATTTTTGTTTTTGGCATCGTTTATCGATAACTCCTAAAACAGACAAATTAACTGGAAAGGAACATGTTCTCAGCTCATTCACTGCATTGTTATCATATATGTATTGTCAAGCAATCGATGCTAGTATAAAAGCACAAAAAATAATAAAAGAAGAGAAAAGATTAAAAAACAAATTTTTGGGGGCAACTATCGATTTTTTTATTTTGCTCTCTACTTCTCAAAACTTTTATCTGAATTTCGTAAGTTTTTGAAAAAAAATATTTCGAATGTTCAAAACCAATATGTCTTCTTAAGTCGAATACGTTAAGATCAGAATAAGATAATCACAGGTAGCCGAGATAATTTTAATCGAGGTAAGTGGTGCAAATTTTTTGGATGGTCTACTCAGAATAGTTATATTTCAGCTCCTTTGAATTTTTTTGTTGTGAGATGAACAGATTTGGATTTAGGTTATCCTTTCAAATCTTTTTGTACAAAATTGTTGATTTCAAATCCAAAGGTCCCGAATCGATATTTTTACATTTTTTAAAATAAAAGTATAATAAAACGTAAACTAAAACTCTTGCAGTTGCTTATTATTTTTCAAGGCTTTGTTTCGCTTTTACACTGTAAACAAAATCGTAGTGCAAATATTTGAATTTTTATAATGAGGAATTCCCACCTGCTTGAAACTCTGCTTCTTCTCACCACGGCACATCTCTTTTTTGGGTTGGAATCCAGTTTGAGTTCCGAAGATCTTCTCTCCTTCCTCCTGTTTACCGGTCTTCTCATGGCACAACTCGGAGACCATGGATCCAAAGGTCAACCAGCAGGTCTGTTTCAAAGCACTGGAGCGATGGACTGCTTGGTGTTGGCACAATCGTTTCACAATCTCTACTTGTTCATCAGATGGGGCGGGCAGTCCTTGCAGAGCCTTCAAAGCCTGGAAAGCTTGTTTGGAGCTGAAGTCTCCGTTGGTGATCTTGTGGGAAAGCAATTGGATGGTGTTGCGGGTTCCTGCCATAGCCAGACAATCTGCCACCAACTGTTGTTGTTTCTGCTGTTCACTCTCAGAGCGGGGATAGCTAGAGCTGGATGTGGATTCCTTGCTTTGGGACACAATCTGCTCCAACTCTTCCATACTGCACATGCGGAAGATCTCGACCAGACGTTGCAATTTGGTCAATTGGTGGAACTCAATGCCTTTCTGCTTGTCGGAAGCGGCTTGGACCAGGCGGCGGATGATCTGCTGGGCTTGTTCCACCTGAATATTAGGTTGATTCGAATTTAAAAAATGGTGAAAAAGGCCACCTTATGGGAACTTCAGCAAATGGAGATGTTCGGCTGGATTCATCGCCCAACTGGTAGAAGCGTTTCTCCTCCACGTCCCACTGATTGTCGAAGAGAAGAGTGCTGGCCTTGTCGGATCGGGGGATGTTCTCCTGCTGGTCATGGCTAGATCGGCTCTCTTTGAAGACCAATTGAGCAGCCACAACAGTCTGCAGGCCAGATGAGTATTTGGCAGAGGCATCTGTCTCCAAGTTCTTGTAGATGTAGTGGGACACCAGTTCAGCTCGCTGGATGGCACAGTTTTGTTGGTCTTTGCCTTGGAGCACAAAGCGGATCATGGTGCTTCGGCTCAACTGCTGCTGTTTGATCAGCTTAGGATCACACTTCTGGCACTCGGCTGATGGCTGTCTCTGCTGCTCATTGGTGTTAGACCATTGCTGGCATCGAGCACACTCGGCTGGCTGTTCCTGGGTCTGGTAGCCTGTTAAAAATAGACGTGATTTAAAAAAAATTTCGTCTAAAAAAATTAAATAATAGTAAGCCAGGGATGCAACGATTTTTTAAAATCAAGAAATTTGTTAAAGAATATTATATTTTCAACCAGAAAATCCGTACGTTTCCAAAAAACTTACACTTGCTTTTTATGTATTTTTTTTATAAAATTACGATTTTTAATATAAAATAAAAGAGAAAAAAGTTGGTAAAAGTTAGAAAAAAACGACTGGTTACTTTTTATCAGGCACTATTCTTGGAGTGGATTTGAAAAAATCAGGATATTGAAATTTTCTCGAATTCGAGGTCCCAAAATCAATTAAAATTAAAGAAATCAGGACACATATGAACCCCGAACTAAAACCAACCATAAGCCACATCTGCGATCTGCTGGCATCGCTGGAAGTTGATGGTCTTGGTGACATTAAATTTCTGCTGTTGGTCCTCTTCTCGTTGCTGGCTTGGTTTGCTGGTGGGGTTGACGGTGTAGGTGGTCACACATTTGCCCTCAATGGTGGTCTGGAAATGCAGGAGTTATATGCAAAACAAGTCAAGTACCCTAATAACTACCAACCTCAGAGGTGGTGAAGGTCTTGCCGACTCCAGACTGATAGCTGATGCTGTTCTCCTCCTCATCCTGTTGCTGCTGCTCTCCTTTCAGGTTGACTTGGAGCAGATTGAGCACTGATCTCTTGATGTTGCGAGCCCAGATGGGATCTTCAGTTTGGAAGTTGATGCGACCCACCACTCCATTCACATACTCAAATTGGACAGCTAGTTCCTGCAATTATTGACATTAACCGAGTTGAATAAATTTAAACCACCAAAACCATACCAACTGCTGGCGTTTGTCCTCTTCAACCTGCTTGCGCTCAAAAATGCCCATTGGCTGGACCTCCTTCTCGTTCTCAATTTGCTGGTTGGCCTGGCCCATCTGGATGTTTTGCAGACGGAGGGTGGCTGACTGAGAAGTCTGGAAGATGATCTTGGCCTGAGCTTCAATTCTGCTCACTGCCTTCTGGTCGGGTTCATCCTGCTGGCTGTTGGGGGTGTTGCCTAGTCCGGAGGACATCTGGCCTTTGTAGGTGTAGATGTATTGGTGGCCGGACTGGAAAGGCTTGGCTGGCTCCTGGACATTCTCCTCATCTTGATCAATGTTCTGCGGCGGTTGGAGTACTCAGAAGAGCTGGAGAGCCCGACGAGCAGAGCCAGTAGAAGCACTAGGGCGCTTCTCATGGCTGGATTGGCTGGAAGATTATTGTAGCAGAAATTGGGTTCAGTGGAGGTGACTGAAGAAAATGTGGTGGAGAACCTCTGGCTGTCCCAGGTATTTAAAGGGTCTTGGAAAGGGAATTAGAGGTGGACCGATCACCCTTATCACCACTGCACTTGTGCTTCCAGGGGGCCCTACTGATTGACAGCTGGGCCATGGCTCCATTAATAGGGGTGCAAGCAGCTTTTTATGGCTGTAGACAGGAGGTATGTGAGTGCCTGGATTGACAGGTTGGCCGAGAAGACCACCAGTCCACCTTTTATCACCTCTTTTTTGGCCAAAATTTGGTGCCACAAAGTCGCTGAAATAAACGATCAAAAAACAAAAATAATTATATTTGCAGGAATTAAATCAAATAACATTTGGCAAATATCGTATTTCCTCTAATATAAGCCCCTTTTCCTCAACTTTGCGGGTATGTATCTTGGAGCAAAGTAAATATTTTACACAGCTGTTTTCTGTGTTTTTAATCGCCACGAGCTCCATCGATTCCACTTTTTCGACTTTGGCTCTACACCGAAAAATCTGCAGATCGACCTAATTTTTCCCTATTTTTGAGGGTTGAAAAATCTAGGCTGGCTGAATTATTATAGAAAATAAGTTAGAAGGGGTATATACTTTTCAACCGTAAAATCGGATATTGTATATTGTCTGAAAAAACGTCCATTTCTAATGTGCAACCAGCCAAATTTTGGCAATTTTCGGCAACCCTTTCTTACAATTTGAAAATATACCAATCTTATATTATTTATGCAATACTATTCACTTAAACGACTCAGACTCACGAATCTTTTTGTGCTTCCAGAGACAGCTGCCTCGCTTTATTTCTGATGAATTCCACCAAAATTCTGAAAAAGTTGCCAGTTTACCAAAAGATAATAATCACACAACACAAAGCGGTTTAATTTGAAAAGAAGATGTACCCCAATTATTATATCTCTGTGCTTCGACCAAGATGTTTTGATATATTTAACAAAAAAACAAATGTCACTTTTATGTTGAAAAAATTGGACACACTCCAATAAACGGTCATCTTAAACATAACCCTTTCAGTTTTAAAAGGCTAACTACAGTCAAATCTCTATATAAAACCCTTCTATATCGCATCTACGTCTATGTTGCATCCGGGAAAGACCGGTCCCTTGCCGGATGCAATATAGAGATTAGACTGTAATCGGATTTTTCTGTTTTTTTTCGCATTTTTATTTATCAATAATTTTGTGTATTTTGTGAATTTTTAAAGATCAAATTTTTACTGATTATTCTACCGATTCATGTGCCCTGTCTAAAACGCACATTTTCTTCGTTATTTACACCAAATTTTAATATAATCTATTATAGCAAAATTTAAACTTGTTGTTATGGAAACCAAACACAAACAAAATATAGCTGAAAAAAATTTTATATCCTCAAGCTATGACCACCATTACCACATTCTGGTCCATATTTATCTAAATCGCCCACTTAATCATGGGACTTCTGCAGACCTTGAGCTCTATATTTAATGGAGGCAACAAACAAGTGGATATCATAGTGTTGGGTTTGGACAATAGTGGCAAAACCACAGTGCTCAACCAACTCAAACCTCCAGATGCGCAATCTTCTAGTGTGGTCCCTACAGTTGGTAATTGAATTAAAGAAATATTTTTAAACTAGTAATACAGTAGCGTTTGAGGGTTCGCCGTTGACCGGTTCACTGCCTCCAACATGACCTTCTCTGCTTATGATATGTCTGGACAGAGTGAGTTTAAATTTTATTCAAAAGTGCCTCAGTTCTCAGAGTTGGCCCAATATACAAACTTTGATCATGATCACAATTTTCGTACTGGTTAAAATTTATTTCAGAAATATTTTTTGGCACTAGTAGTGCATAACCTTCTCCCAAGGATTTTCACTTTTTCAAGTTAAGTAAAAAGTACTCAAATCTGGCCTACTAACTTGTTGTTTCAAAGGGTAGTTACAGCGATTTTGATAATGTCAGATTCTCAGAGGGAAAGGGGGTCATTCGCTACTAGCGCCTTTTTTAGCAATCTCAAAACTTTCTAAGAATAAGCTTGAAAAATGTTGTTATTCGAGTGGTTTGCAATACTTTGCTATTTTACCCAATCTTTCCGACTAAGATAGCTCAAATAACCGCTGAAACTAAATTATAATATTTGGCTCTATACTATATGAATAGTTTATTAAAAGACCATAGCCGTCGCCGACAATGAGAATTTCATAATTTTGAATGCGCGCGGGACACCACTTTTATTGTGAAAATATTTAAAAATATTTTTGAGTGAACTAATAATTAAATTATCAAAAAGGCAAAGTAGGCACTGGGAATCGAACCCACCGGCAAATCGGACCGATTGACGCGGTTTATCACTGTACTAACATGTAACTGGTTTAAATTTAGCTATATTAATATAAATTACTTCTTTTAGGAAACAAAAAAATAAAGTGTCCCGCGCGCATTTAAACGTATGAAATTCTCGTTGTTGGCAACGGCTATGGTCCTTTGAAAGAATTGTACTCAGGTAAACGTATTTTGTAAAACCAAGATCTATCAAGTTTCAATATTAATTTGTCAAAAAAAGAAGCAATGGTTTATCCTTTTGTTCAGCTCGTTATCGCAATCTGTGGGAGACTCACTACAAGAATGTTCAAGGCATCATATTTGTGGTAGACTCTTCGGACAGACTCAGGTTGGCAGTTAGCAGGGACGAGCTCTGGATGATTCTAGACCACAAAGATCTGGCTTATAGGAGGGTATGACCTATATATTTTGTAAATGCTGTATACCAGTACTAACTGTAGGTACCTCTGCTAATTTTCGCCAACAAAGCTGACCTAAAAGATGCTCTAAGTGCTTCAGAAGTCCACTTGAGTCTGGGTCTAGACCTAATTCGCAACCGCAACTGGCACATTGTTGGTTTTTTCAATTGCAATTGAATTTACAAAAGAGGCCCATGTTGTTTTTCGGTGGTAAATTTGGCCAAAATTTTAGCATTACTGCCTTTTGTGTATTTTTATTTACAATTTTGTGAAAAAAAATTGTTAGTGAAATTTATTGTAATAATGAAGGTGCCCAAAATTTAGGTATCCTCCTGTGCTCTAACTGGTCAGGGCTTGGTTGGCGGCATAGATTGGTATTATTATAAGTTTTTTAAAAGATAAAAAGCTTGGTTTACAGGCTGGCCAACAACATAAAACAGTTCATGAATGCTTGATTTCAACATTTCCCCTGTAAATTTACTCAACAACTGTACATACATACAAACTAACAATGTAACTAATTGTTGACAGCAATAGATAATAAAGTTGAAATTCAATAAAATAAAATTTCGACACAACAATAAACACTCCCAGCAATGACTTTCAAAAAATTTATTTTCGGTCCAGGATTTTCGACACTTCTTTACACTTATTTTAGATTCTTTTGCAAAAAATGGCTTGCCGGTATAGTTTAAAAATTTGATCCCAACTTTTCAGGTTGTTTTTTAGAAACAATTTTTATCAATTTAGACCCACAACATTCTCAAAAATTTCAACCAAATTTGAAAAAGACGGGCGGTACCGAAAGCGTGATGGGTCTTAATTGCTGGTCTGAATTGAATTAGCAAAAGCACCTATTTTTGAAATGCTTTTTTTGGCATTGTGTTTTTTTAATTTTTAAAGATTGCTCTAAGCCAAATTATCACTGATTTTGTAGCCAGTGAAATAAGATGTATACTTCGGGGTAGCTTGCCTGAGAGCAGTCTTTAAAAATGGCCAGCGAAAGCTTGCGAAATTTCAAATTGAGACAAAATCGAATTGATACAGTTCAAATTAAGACAAATCATTTAGCGACAAGCATTTATGAAAAAAATTCGTAATTCAAATAGAGAATTTTTGTCACAATCTGATTTTGTCTCAATTTCAATTTGTCTAAATTTAAATTTTTGCTATTTCAATTGTCTAAATTTGAGTTAGCGTAATCCAAATTGTCTTTATTTGAATTTTTGCAATTTAAAATGTGGCAAGCTATCGCTGGACTCAAAAATAGGCCAATAACACTGCGCCAAAAACATGATTTAAAAATAGATTTTTTGATTCACTTTTACCTAAATTGTTTTCTAAAAACAGTTGGTAAAACGGGAATTTTCGTGATATTTCAGACTAGACGCATAAATTATTCTGCAAAAGACTTCAATAACAAGGGTAAAAAGAAATCTGACCCTGAGCTGGAACGAAAATTTTTGAATGTCGTTATTGCAAGTTTGGATTGTACTAAAATGAAGTTTTTTTTTTCAATTTGCAGTCTACCGAGTCTTCTTAGCAGGTGCTCCAACCGCTTTTTTACTATTCTTCTTGCTGGAGTCTCCACCACCGAACATTGAAGCTAACATATCAGCCATATCTGGCATTTCTCCCAACTTAGGCATCTGCACATTAGGCATATCCTGCAAATCAAAACGGTGAGAAATGGGTTAAACGACCGGCAGACTGACCGCTTTGTCTTGAGGTCCAGTTAGTTTGGAGTGACAATTAGCAAGAAGAAGGCAACTAACAGCATAATCACCTGTAAAATAAATAGATGGATTAGAATCCTAATAAGTACATCTTGTACGTATAAACAAAAAAGTGGGAAATTAGGTCAGGATCCTGAAATTCTTAAAAACATGAAGTTTTAGATGTATAAATAGAAAATTTCAATTTTCATTCAGGTTCTTTGGCTCAAAGTCAAAAGATACATTTCTAAAAATACGAAATGATACCAAAAAGTTCTGGCAAAAACATGTTAGAGCGTCAATCTAATGCCTAATCCAACATTTTGTTTTCAAATAAAACAAGATATCGCCTATTCTCTTTTTGAGTGAAGAAACTTTTACCATTGGATTCATAAGTACGTCAGTTATTCTCCACTCTTCCCTGGCTCTAAAATATTTGGCTGGCTGGCGAGCAGTCAATTGTAGTGGATAGGCAATAGTGTTCACTGTGTTTGGCTGAATAATAGAGTTGTGAATTTTACCAGCCGGTAATTTAATTGCCAAATTCATATTTGGCAACCCTATGACCTACCTGCAATAAGTTCAGCCTGCGAGCCCTGATCTTGCCTTTGCTAGTGATATCTATTCTGACTGGCTCGAAGATGTAGTCAGTGTTGGTGATCTCTAGGATGTAAGACCCTGATGGCACTCCATCTACAACAAAGTTGCCGTCTTCTCTGCAAAAAAATTGTTGATGGTAATGAAAACATCTGTGCTATGTAAGTTTTGTCTTTGACAAATGATTGCCTTGGTCTTACAAGCTAACTTTTGAAGGGCAGGGGAACTTTTATACCGTATTTCCTCTAATAAGACCACATGTTGGCTTATTTTTCAAACCCCCGAAAATCTGAAAATTTTGAATTCAATCTCGAGATTTTCGGGTGCTCAACCAAAATCTAAAAATGGGATTCGGTGGAGTTCGTGGGAGCTAAGAAAATGCATCAAACAGATACGCGAAATATTTACTGTGCTCCGAGAACTAGACCCTCGAAGTAGGGGGTGTGGGCTTCTTAGAGCATGTGGTCTTATTAGAGGAAATACGGTACTCATCGTCTAGGTCACAGGTTCGACTACCACTGGATGCATATATTTTTTTATCGTCTTTTATTTGCAAATTCGGTGCTGAAATGATCCTCGCACTCTTGGCTATCGAACAAAATACATCAGCGCAGGGTTTCATAACCACTGCAGCTGATTTACAGGCTAAAATAGGATTATTTTCTGAAAATCGATCATTTTCGGGGTTTTTTAACTGGGTTATTGATATTTTCTGACTTTTTTCTACAAGTTACACGTTTCATAAAAAAAATCAGCTAAGATCTTAAGCTTTCATTTGAACTATCATAGAGAGAAAAAGGTAGTATTAAGTTAGAGCTAAAATTAAAAAACATTCTGTGAATCGGTCGACTTTTCTGTTTTTTTCGATTCAACGATGTCCATTTAGAAAATCCTAAATTGGATAAAATCCTAAAATTGGGACCTTTGCTGACAGTGAATCAGTGCTGGAATGATTGCAATCGATTGCTCAATAGTTTTTGTCCTAGAAATCAGTGAACTTACTGAAAAACTTACCAAAAAAACACTAAAAACAGTGAACTCACTAAAAAGTAAAGTAAAATAAATAGAGGTCAGGGGATATGAATCTTCGACCCTAGACGATGCGTATAAAAGGTTCTCTCCCTCTTTTAGTCTTGTTACGCTCTGCTTTTAAATAATTTATAAAAAAAACCCTATCAAATCAGTGTAAAAATCACCTAATAAATCCAATGTGCTTGCCATAGTCCAACAAAACCCTGGAATTGGCCCTCCAATTAGGGGGTGCATGCATGTCATGGCGTAGCATAGCTTTGCCTTGAACACTGAACAGTTGTTCGGCTTCACTGCTATTTGGCTGGCTCTGGTCCACTCCTCCAGTTACTACTGCTTCTGAAGCTGAGGTTCCGGACAAAGGCGTCAATACGGCTAGAATTATGCATAACAAGAAGTAAACACTTTGGTCGGGTTTCATCTGAAACGAAAACTTGTTGTCCAAATATGCAACTAAATTCATTTTTCAAAAGATATAAGCAACACAAAAATGTAATATGTTCAAGTCCGAAAATTTGCAAAAAAAGATTTATCAATTTGTTTTCAAAAATAAATACAACACGAGTAAGTGCAATTTGGAGACAGGCACATGTTGATTTCCGCTTCATTTGTTGCTTGTTGTTGGGATGTGATGTAAGTAAATGGTGGTTTAGACGGGATTCGATGGTATTTCTTAGTTGAACCTTTTGAGAAACTCCTCAGCTGATGTACGGGCTCGGGCATTCAGTGCCTAAATTAATAAAAACATGGTTAAGAACATAGAAACAGCGACGAGCAATAATATGCTTGGTATAAAATAAAACGGTAGACTTACCAATTTCATGTCATTTATTTCCTAAATCTCCCTCAATAAATACACACACCAATTCAAGATGATTAACCAACCTTATCAATTTCCTGCATAAAATAGATGAGAAAATCGATCAACTTGTGTTTGTACATTATCTCAGTGTGTGTTGTAGTGATCAGGAAGCTAATATCATAGCCGGGCATTGGCTTCCTCCTCAATATAATGAAGTTGTCTGCTCTTTGGCACATGAAGGAGGTGAACTTGTTGCAGAGAATCTGGAAAAAAAGAATCGTTAACTATAGAATCGTTAACTGTAATACAGTTAGTGCGGTCGCTTTGGACCAGGAAAACGAGCACTATATAGAAAGTCGCACTATAGCGAGAGTTCAATTTATCGATAATAGACTGTATACTTAACCCGTCGGTTATCGAACAAGGCGCACTATACATCGAACAAGGCGGCCGAGAGTCCGAACTATTGAGAGTTGACTGTTATTTTCTCTAATACTTAAAAATACCTTTTCAGTATCATCCGCTTGTTTGACTCCAATGCTCATGCGCACTGAATTGATGGATGGCTCAATGAGAACTCTCTCCTGTTTATTCCTGGAGATCACCACGGGCGTCATTATCAACTCTTTGCTGGTCCTGACTTCAATCTAAAAGGAGTTTATCTGTTTATATCTGTGATTAGATCGGACACCCACTTCTGGTTTGTTGTGTCTCTCAACCACTTGAGATCCAAATTGCTGCAGACATAGAGCTGCTTCAAGAGTCTTTCTTACCGCTTCCAGATAGGGCTGTAGAGTGGTGCTCTGCAAAATGTTTATTTGACTGTGGCTCACTTGATTTTTTTAAATCGAAATTTTTGACTTTTTGTTTGAATGTAAAACGAAGCAGGTTTTACCTCTCCTTTAAATGGACGGCTATCGATTACCGACGGTCAATGAATTTTTTTTTCGAAATTTTTGATCAAAATCGTCAATTTCAGGGCAAAAGTTTCTGGAAAGTCGACCCTAATACCAAAATCTCATCTTGAATCCGAATCCGTTGAGATCAGATCAAAATATTTTTTATAGACTGAGATACCTATTAAAATAGGTGAATGGTTCCAAATTCCTGATCCATCTACTCAAAATAGCTATATATCAGCCCATAAAAATTATTTCGATTTGATCTCAACGGATTCGGATTCAGGATGAGATTTCGATATTAGGGTCGACTTCCCAGTTATTTTTGGCCCGAAAATTGACGATTTTGATCAAAAATTTCGAAAAAAAAATTCATAGACCGTCGGTAATCGATATTTTACCCTTTAAATTGGTTTAAATAATATTTAGTCACCTTTTATTGTAAATCTGGCACCTTTTTGTTAAATTATACACGTTTTCGGTAAGATTTCCAAAAAAGTACCGGATTTACAACAAAAAGTGCCAGATCTTCTATTTATTCCTTTAAATGGCCATGCCACGCGTTTTTGATTGTCCACCGCCAATTAAAAAACTTTCGCCTAATCATTGAACTTCTGTACGGATTCCAGAACTTGGTTTCTAACTAAACAAGGTCTAGAATTTAATTTTAGGTATAGTTATGTTAGAAGCCAAGTTAAAAAATCCGTACAGAAGTCCAGTGATTGGGAAATTTTTTGAATTGGCGGGGGACAACCATTGTCAGGACGGCTATGGCCCTTTAAATTTCAACTATAGATATTAGTGTTTTATCACAATAAATGAATTCTAAAATTTCATTCAGTCTTATGGCTCACAGTTAAGCGCACAATAATATCAAAGGCAATATTTTCTGCACTCAAATCTCACAAAGAAATACAAGATAAAAAAGTTGTTGTATAACTCACTGCTTTCTTTGACTACTCAGTAACATAAAAGAACTTTTCTGCCCTTTTAATCTTTAGAAGCGGACTAAGTCATTACTATAACTCTAAAAAGTGTTTGGTTGAAACTATGCTAAAAACCTACCATGTTGTCGTCAAATACAAAGCAAAGAGCACAACTCTGATCTCCACAACAGAAATATTCCAAAAAATTAATCCGATTCCTCCTTCTTAAACCACAATTGACTCACAAACCCTGAAAAATTATTGTGGTTTGAATAAGTGCTTTTCGTTCAAACTTTTTGCAAAACGCCAACAATTATATTCCATCATCTATACCCTTATCAACACACTCTCTAATTCATTTTTTCCAGTGATTTGCTCCAAAACAGGAATATCTTAGCGGCTGATTATCAATGGCTGATACATCAACAATGTAAGTCAACTATGTTCTATTACTCTTTTCATAGTTAATCGATTGTTGGGCTGCCAACTGTGAATGATAGTTTACTATAGTTAACTTCAAGTCTAATCAAAATTAATTTGAATTTTTTTATTTTTAGCAAAAATCTCAAGAATGATGACTTCCGCAAACTTCTGGCCACCCCAGCTTCTGGCTCTCAATCATCCAGCAGCCATGCCAACTCATCCGCCTCTCACTCGTTCACTCACAGAAAGGCGCCTCCAGCAGGAGTTGCATCCAGCAAATCAAAAAAGAAGTTCTACCCTCCTAAAGAGAAAGTGAAGAAAGAAGAAGGGGAAGAGGGTGAAGTGGACAATCTGTACCTAGAGTCACAAGCCAAACTTAACGAGATCATGCAGAAGTACAGGGACAGGGCTGGAGAGCGGAGAAAAGGGGTGACGCCGGGAGATGATGCAGAATTTCTCAGAGCCAAACTGACAGCTGCTTACAAAGCCGTGCCTGGCAGTGCAAAAGCTGCTGCATCAATGGCTGAGAGAAGGAAGATGGAAATTCAGGAGGTTTGTTACTACAATTTATAGTTGACGAAGCTGAAGTTAACTGTGAGCTATAACTGACATAGTTAACCAACTTATAGTCAATTGTGAAATATAGTCAAACGTATAAAAAAATTCCTTTTTAGTCCAAATACCTTGGTGGAGACATAGAGCACACTCACTTGGTCAAAGGCTTAGACTACTCCCTGCTCAATAAAGTACGCAATGAAATAGAGGACACTGATGATAAAGATGAGTTAGAAAATGTTTATGAGGCAATTTATTTATTTATCTTCAAATATAAATAATCAGTAAGTTATTTTAGCTGGACATCCAAAGTCAGCAACCAGTAGAGCAAGTCGCCAGTAACAAAATGGTCAGAAATGTGTGCAGAACGCTTTTCCATACAGAGCTTCCCGTTAAAAATGAAATGTTTGCAAAGGGAAGGATGGCTTACGTGGTAGAGCTTGATGACGAGGAAGAAGATGTTCCTTCTACCCTGATGCGTTCTGTGCTGGATTCTCGGGTATGCGTTTTCAATGATTATATTTGTGAATTGTATACATTTTAACCTTGATCGACCCTACAATCCGACACTTTTCTTAACTAAATATTCGAAGTCTTATGCCAGTTTTCTTTGATCAGTCCAATCCAACACCACCTTCTTTTTGATAATAGGGTAGCGCTATGTCGAGACTCGCTTGTCTTTGCAGCATATATATATTTATGCGCAAAAACAATTGGTGAAATCGAAATCCTTGCAATGGTTACATCGGTACAGTCGAAGCTCTCTATAACGACTCTCAAGGGACCGGCTTAACCGAGTCGTTATAAAGAGCGTCGTTTTGACTTGAATGACTTAGCTCAGAACCAAATAATTCTTTTTCCGGATCGTTATAAAGAGCGAGTCGTTATAAAGAGCGTCGTTATAGAGAGCGTCGACTGTGGCCAAAGACGATCGGTATAAGACTTGTAAATGAAGGTGAAGAAGTGTTGGACTTTTGGGGCTAACATTATATCGAGGGTAGAATGTACACAATTAAAAGAGACAGTCAAACCTGAATAAAAGAGCACATCGATATAAAAGGATTTCGGGTGGTTTCCACGGGTGATATTATACCAAAAATCATCCTCGACATTAAAGCACCGGGAGAGGGGGGGGAGGCGTGTTCTTATATCCAGGTTCGACTGTATAATGAATATGCTTAACTATGAAGAATTTTTAAACGACTAACGTTATAGGTGGATGTGAGTGAACACATAAATGCCGACAACTTGCTAATCAATGTAAATTTATTTTTTAATCCTTCATCACTTGAATTTGCTATAACAAGCTTTATTTCAGAAGTTGACTCAAGTGCTTTCCTATCTGCGGACTGACCTAAAGAAAAGAAAGCGCGGAGAAGGCGCAGAAGATGGAAACAAACAGAAAATTTTTGATGATGTGGAAGAGGAATATTTGCCTTCTAAGACACGTGAGAGTGGTCACGAGACCATCACAGCTCCAAGCACGGAGGAGACCGTAAGGAAAAAAGTGAAAAGTCCTCTTACTTCGAGAGCAGCACTAGTGAGTCCAGAGACAGGTAAATCAGGAAAAAAACATTGCTTATTTCAAACTTTATAGTCCTTTTTTAGAGATCGAAACCGTAGAGATCACAGAGATCACGACAGCAGAGAACACCATGACCGAGACTCTCGCAGAACTGCTGAAAAACGTGGTCGAGTGGTAGATGAGGTGGAAAGTAACAAACCAGCTGAAACCACAAGCCTGTCAAAGGAAGAGCAGCGTCTCAAGAAGCGCAGAATGGAGGAAGAAGACGATGCATACGCCGAGCTATATCCTGGAGGAATTGCCCTATTGGATGCTGTGGGAGGAGAAAGTGACGAGGAGGCTGATTTCTCCAAAATGGACATGGTACAATTTTTAATAATTAATTTCGGAAGCTAATGCCATAAAAAATTACCTTGGCAATTTGGCGAACTCATTTTGTCGAAGTTTTACATTGAAATTATTTGCAGGGCAACCGCAAAGGACCAGTCAAGCGTTGGGACTTTGAAAGTGATCAGCAGTATGCCGACTACCAAGAGTCACGTGAAGCCATGCCCAAAGCTGCTTACCAATACGGAGTGAAAATGAATGGAGGCAGGAAGACTAAAAAGAATGCAGCAGTAGCTGGCGAGAAGAAGTTGGACAGAGAACTGGACAAAATCAACAAGATTCTCGACACTCGCAAAAAGACACAGACCAAATGAAAATTGTTGCACTCTTAGCATATGTCGCTTATGTTTGCTGAAAATAAATTGGGTTTTGATACATATATATTTTGGTGCTGCAATCGCTTACAAAGCGTCATATTTTTGTGAGTATATGGAAAGTGGAAAGTTGTTTGTGTAACTTATCTAATGATTCAGATGTTCACCCCTGAAAAACCTCTACCACCACCCCTTCAGCTGTCAAATCCAGAAATGAGTCACTAGGAGCTGCTCTACCAACTTATCGAAAGTAATTTTTTGTGAAAAAACTAGATGAAAAATGTTAATTTATTTTAGCCGACCTTCTGGTGGTGGTGCGGGTAAGTTAGCTGGTCTGATCCGCCCGAATATGGCGAAAATTCTGATTTTACCGATCTTTTTTGAAAAACTAAAAAGTTTTGCCCTTTAAGAAACAAAACCTGGGTATATAAGGCCACCTGTTTTCAAAAAGGGATGGCCTCATATCCAGGTTTTGTTTCTTAAGTGGCAAAACATTATAGTTAAAAAAAACGATCGATAAAATCGGAATTTTCGCGATATTTGAGACCAGACTGTAAAAACAGAAACGGCAAAATCTTTCAAAAATTGACGTAAAGAAGTGTTCAACCCCAGGCGGGAACGATCTTTTGGAGATGGCCTTATATCCTGGTTCGACTGTACAAAATTCGCAAAACTATTTGCACAATCGCAATTTGATACTTAAATCAAAAACAAGTGTCTGGAAGATACATTAGAATTCGAAATTTCCTCGCGAACGATATTTATAACTGCAATTCAGACCTGTCCTTCAACTCTATGCGCTCCATGTTCGAGACCATCAGCAAGCCTGAGGTCAGAAATGGCCTCGCCAGCCTGGCCAAAAACCCTTTGGTTCAAAAAACAGCCATTGCCGTGGCCAATAACCCTCAAGCACGCTCTGCTGCCATATCCGCAGTGCAGAATCCTTCAATGCAACAATTCGCACTTAGGTCATTCACTAACAGCACAAATGAGTCATCCTCCAAGCCAAATTTTGATGATATTACCCGACAATTTGAGTCCAAACCTGTGGTTATGCAATCAGCACATTCAGGCCTTACCTCGCAGTCCCAGTTCAAACCAATGTTTAACAGCAATGCACAGTCTGGAAATGGACCTAAGCAAATATATCCCTCACTGTCTTCCATGGATCCCTTTGATTTCCCGCCTCAACTCCCGCCTTCCCCGACCTCAAGAAACTTTTCAGAACAACTAAACCAGAAGTCTTATTGGAGTTACAATACAAATTCTACAACGTCTTTCCAGACCAAACCAAGTGAATATTTTGGCTAAAGACAAAATTCAGTAAATATGTAATTTTTTAAGAGAAGCAGCCCCTAGCCGGCCTCCACCTCCCAAAATAGGATCTAGATCAAATCCAAACCTAGTATCATTAGCTCCAGCATCTCCAGAACTGTCCACCAATGAGCCCATGGTCTCGTAAAATATCCTTACAAAGCAGCCAACCATGACGAATTATCAGCAGACACTAACGATATTGTATTGCTAAAGCGAGAAGTAGATGGGCAGTGGGTACTAGCTGTTAATACCAGAACGGGTCAATCAGGCATTATTCCGCTTAGCTTCTTAGATATAAAAGTGCCACTAGTGCCTATTTACAACAATAGAATGGGTGGATTGTCTTTTTCTACCTCTGACTACTCTAACTTCGGTCAGAACAAGTGCACCGGTCAGGCTATTTACGACTATGATACTGGAGTGGATGGCGACTTAAAGGTATGATTTTTGTTTTTGTCCTGTTATCTATTTTAACCAAAATGACTTAAAGTAATCCCTCCTCCCATTGACTCTGACTCATAATAAAACACCATGAGATGACTGTAGAATTTCTGGTTTATTATTGTAGAAATTATACTAATTCTGACTTGTGAGTCAAAAGGAATGGGTGGTATGACCAAATATAGTCAACGGGATAAACACGCAAAAAACTCCTCCCTTCAAAAACGTTTATTTATATGCATGTTATATGGTTACCAAAATTTGAATTAATGATTTTTTTAAATTTAGTTCAAGTCCGGTGACCTGATCACTATAACCAAGCGAGTAAACCAAGACTGGCTGCAAGGTGAACTTAGTGGTCGTAGAGGAATATTTCCCTTTAACTACATCACCACCGTCTCCGGCGACCTAACGCAACTCCCAGCTACTGACCAAGACCAAATACCCACAGAAAAACCTAAGAGCATCAATGAGAGGAACCAACTACTGCTGGGCAATCTACCCACTGTCACAGCCACTTTTGACTATTTCTCAGGTGTGGAAGGGGATTTGCAGTTCAAAGCAGGGGATGTGATTGAAGTGGTAAATGAAAACCAGGGCAATGGCTGGATCATGGGCAAGCTAGGTAGCAAAACTGGTTTAGTGCCATTAACCTACACCAACAGACCAACATAAAAGTGATAATAATAAATGAGATTTGTTTATAATTGATGTGTAATCAGAGGTGGGCAAAGACCAGACCAGATCAGACCAGACCAAGACCAGACCGCGGAAGACCAGATCAGACCAGATCAGACCAGACCGGTCTGATCCGGTCCAGACTAAATATATATTTTTGCTGGTCCTTTTTTGGTCTGTTTTTATACGGTCTAATAGAGTCAAATCTAAAACATTTTTTAAAAAAAATATAATAAAACTTTTTATATGGCTGTAAAAACCGTTTACTCACGAAATTTAGACTAAAAGTTAGAAGTATGTCTCATTAAAAAATATTAAGTTAAATTAGGTCTTATCCGGTTTGATCTAAAATATTTCATATAAAAATGAAACAAAATTAGTTGTCTGACTGCAAAAACTGTCTTCCGCAAAATTTTGGCATAAAGACTAAAATATCTCTGATTTGAAAAAAAATAGTCTAGACCGGATCAGACCGGTCTGGTCGGATCTGGTCTGGTCTCGGCCTGGTCTGATCGGTCTGGTCTTGTTCTTTCCCCACCTCTGTGTGTAATGGCCATTTGAGAAAACGTGTTTGATATCTTTGAGAATTGCTTCAACACTTATCACTGGCATAATTTATAGCTCTACTTACTACTGTATTATTGTCTCCAAGGCCGCAACTTGAAATTTCTCAAGGGGGGGGGATATTTGCTTAATTTTCACGGTCAAGGGGGGGGGGAATAATTACCTCTATGAACCACCACCCCCCCCCCAAATTGCGGCCCTGATTGTCTCTATCACCGCTAAATAAGGTTGGTCAAACTGTTTTTAGATATTTATAAATGGCCATCTAGTACTGATTTTCGAGCTAAAACATTTTTGCAAATCTCTACCCAGGTGCACTAAGTTAGTGTTGAAATCCGTTCGCAATCTGGTTTCGGATTTCGGTCTCGATACCACAGGCACGTATCCAGGAGGGGGGGGGGGGAGGGGGGGGGGCGGCTGCTAACCGGGCTTTAGCCCCCCCCCCCCCTGGAATTTTTTATTTCCTTCTAAAAACACCATAAAAGTCGAAAAAGGTGTAGGTAAAATGACCTTTTGGAAGATTCAGCCCCCCCCTGAAATTTTCAACCCCCCTGTAATTTTTTTCTGGATACGCCTCTGGATACCACAAATACGGTCCGGAATCCCTTCGCTCGATGTGAAAAATCCGGAATCTGGTGGAATTTCCGGATTCGATAAGTATTGAAGAACAACTATTGTAATTTTACACTGATAACTGTGAAAAATTTCGTATGTTGTACGAGAATTTCCATAGTTATCCAAATCCGGCCAGATTCGAATTTTTCTGACCCACTAAAATCCCAATCCGGTAAAATTTCCCACATTTCTGTCTGGAATCTCTCCGGTGCCCCAAAGCATCAGCACTACACTATAAACTAACCGAAAAGAACTAAGGGCTCTAGATAGAATTTGTCAAAAAAAAACCCTCGAAAGACTCGGATTAGATGGTCATTAATACATACCGGAGCCGACCTGCTAATATTACTACTACTTAATTGTATAGATTTTGTAAATCACTGGGCGGTATAAATAAAATCATTAAACACATTTTTCAGTGCATGGAAATTTTAGTGCTTTCGAGCCACAACAGGTTTTTGAATCAAGACTCTTGATCTGAAAAGAGTAGACCCAAATGTAGGCTCTTTATTTTAATATAGACCCAAAATTTTCGGTAAAAATATAAACTATGCACAAAAATGGGGCACAATTTTTCACGGGTTTCTGTTATAGAAGTGTTAAAAAGGCGGACACGCCCATTTGATGCCGCGCCGTTTTGATGCCGCTGACATTTTAATGCCGGCCGTTTTGATGCCGGCCATTTTGATGCCGCCAATTTTGATGCCGCACCAGACTTGTTCCGCCAAATGGAAATAATTTTCCCATAATCTCCCCCTCGCGATGAGAAGGGGAAAAAGACTAAATACCGAGGGAAAAAGCATGCAGTTGTGTAATAGCCTTCGCAGATTAATGAAAGGAGTAAAATAAAAGAGAAAGAGGAGTAATAGAGCATAGGTAGCATAGGACTCCTATGATAGGAGTGAGGAATGGCTAGCGAGTGTCATACTGGGATCGATGCAAAACAAAACCACAATAAAATCAAAATAGGTCATTGAATACTACACGTTACTAAGGACAAAATTTTATCGACAACGAGAACAAAAAGAAACAATAACATTTGACAACAACTTATTGGTCCATGATGGGATTGTGGGCCAAGCTTCTCAAATACTCCAGAAGATTCTTTTTGCCCAAATAGCCTCACCGACGCAAGAATCCCAGATATTCGGCTCTGTCCTTACCTCTCTGCGACTTGACCAGATTAACTGGACTCTAAAAGCGGAACTGGTTGGTACCAAAAGCTGAATAAAAACAAGTAGGGAACCTGAATGAGGAATTTGTTGTGAGTGATTGACGTATTTAGGTCGGTTAACTCTCCAGCCTGCGGTTGCTCTTGAAACTCGTCGTCAGAAACGCTGTAACCACTCAACTCAGCCAAGATTCTTTGAATCTGTCCGCTAGCTCCATCCATTTCTAGAAAAAAAACCATCAAACGGATTTGGCGGGACAAGTCTGGTGCGGCATCAAAATGGCCGGCATGAAAATGGGCGGCATCAAAATGGGCGGCATCAAAATGGACGGCATCAAAACGGCCGGCATCAAAATGTCACGTATCGTTAACAAGGACATTGTGTTTGCAGAGTTTTTATTGCGTTTTTTTAATTCTCTAAAAGAGTCGCCTAATAAGATGAATGGAGTGTGAGATGAATAGCAGGAATGATAACTACAGAGTGGCAAAAAACGTGATAGTTTTGAAAATCGTTTTTCTTGTTAGTTTCGTTTCGTGTTTTGGACATGTGATATACCATTTTATAGTGTAATAACAAATCTTTCAAGTGAAAAATTGCATCGAAACGAAAACAAAAAGTTGGAGAGCGAGCTATTGGAAAAAGGTTATTTATTTGAAGTTTTACAGGGTGAGTCGAGAAATCCCAACACTTTTAAACGGCCATTACTTTTTGTCTAGACCGAATTCCGAAATTCTGTATACGCAAAACGACCCAGTTTTTCATAGTAATTTGTTCGATCAAATAGTGGATCAACTGGATCAACTAATTATTTCTCTGTAAGTTGATAAGTGAAATTTAGGAAACGACAATACATAAATTCAGATCTCATTAAATAATGATTGGCCATATTTATTAGCCATATTTAACATGAAAACAAAACTTCAATTTTTTTGTTGAACGTTTTTTATTTTTCTTAAAGGACCATTGCCGTCTAAGACAACGGTTGTCCCCCGCCAATTCAGAAAATTTCCTCAGCATTGAACTTCTGTGCGGATTTTTCAGCTTGCGTACTGTGTCATCTCTACAATCCGACATGCCAGTTTTTGAGACGAAATCCGGTGAATTGATTTTAGCGAAATTAAAATTTGCGAAATTATATTTTGGCGGCGCTACCCAGTTTCTATAATTAGAAATTATAATAAAGTACTGTTTCGTAAAAGTCAAAGTTCTCCAAAAAATCAGTTCGCCAAAAACAAGTTTCAACAAAGCGCATATTCGACAATAAACATTTCGCAAACAAATGTTTTGCTAAACAAATAGTTTCTTTAAATCAGAGTTTTCAAAATACAAATTTGAAATTAATTTCAATAACATCAAGTGTCATCAATTTTCAGCCAAAACAACCTTTTTTATCGCAAACTTTACAAAATACTCGAAATAATGAAAACACTTGAGAACAACCTAAATCATATAAAAAAAACCATTCCAAAACACCAAAAAAATCTCCAACCAATCTCAGTACCGCGAACCACACCGAATAAACTCGAATAATTCCAAACTACCCTGAACCACCAAAGCCACCCAAACCACCAAAACCATCCTAAACCACTCCATTGAACAATTCTCAACGCATAACCAAATTACCTCAGAAAACTTTTAAAAGACAAATTTATTGAGTTCAACACAAATAACATCAAGTATAGGGTTGTCGAGTCGAGTACTCGAAATCGAGCAATTTCGAGTATTATTCGATATTTTTCGAGTATCGAGTCGAGTACTCGAAAATTTCGAATTTCGAATATCGCGTCGAGTACTCGGAAATTTCGAGTTTCGAATACCGAGTCGAGTACTCGACTCGAAAATTTCGAGTTTCGAGCATCGAGTCAAGTACTCGAAAATTTCGTTACTACTCATTTGCGCAAAACTCATTTGCGCAAATTTTTTGAAGTTACAGGTTTGAATCCGGTGGTAGCAGAAATTATTTTTTCTTTACTGGAATAATTTTGAAGGTATCATACCTTATTCAGAATCGTGTCCTTAACACGATTTGAAATAGAAACCCCAGTCCTGGAGTAGTCCTGTAAGGCCACGTATCCAATTAGCGATTTCTCCTTTCACTCTCACTCTGCCTTTCACTCTCAACCTCAGTGTTGTACCCAATAGAAAAAAATTGCCTCTCAGTCTTACTTTCACTCGCACTCTCACTTTCAGTGTACCCAATGACTTTTTTGACTCTCACTTTTCGGTGAAAATTTTGCTGGAATTTAAATTTCTTAGTCTTAACCGACCAAACCAAGTGGTCGTCCACTTGGAGCAAAAACTTTTTTTACTTTTTCGGGTCTTAAAACCTGTTTTCTGGACTAATTCGGGTAAGCTGAAGATGGTTTGATAGTGGTAAAATACCGCTTTGTAGGGTATTCATTGAGTTTTGGTAAAATCTAGTTTTGGTAAAATCAATTATTGCTGAATACTCAAAAAATAATCGAAAAAAACGGCATTTCACAACTATCAAACCATCTCCAGCATGCCTGAATTATTCCGAAAAACTAGTTTTGGAACATGAAAAACGTAAAATGTTTTTTGATCCAAGTGGACGACCACTTGGTTTAGTTGGTGCGTAGACTATCCAGTGGAACTGAAGTTGGATCACAGAAAAACATTTTAAATTTTAAGTTCTTTACAAGATGAAAATATTACTACCTGGGGCTAAATTGAACTATACCCCCACATCTCAATTGAACTATACCCCACACTTTTTTTGCCTTGGTCCCCCTGTTGTTTTTGTGATTTTTTTGCCTAAGCCTAAAAGATCACAAAAAAAACAACAGGAGGGACCAAGGCGAAAAATGTGGGGTATAGTTCAAGTGCTCCCTACCCGGGAGTTTTACCTGAGTTCTTCAACCTGGGTACGACCACCTGGGTATAACAAAACCAAGTGGTCGTCCACTTGGATCAAAAAATTTTTACGTTTTTAATGTTCCAAAACCTTTTTTCTGGACTGATTTAGCATGCAAAATTTGTTTGCTTACTCAGAATAATCTACAAAAGTTTAAGGTCGACCACCTTAAAGTGGGTAACTACTCACGGTATTGACATTCCAGTTGGTTAAACAGCATTTTGGTCTTAGAGGACCATTGCTGTCGCCGACAAGGAGAATTTCAAATGTTTGAATTTGCGCGGGACAGTTCTCTTTCGTCTCGCACTGTACTCTTTTGACTTGCTTTGAAGGACTCAAAAGAGTACAATGAAAGACGAAAGAGAACTGTCCCGCGCAAATTCAAACTTTTGAAATTCTCGTTGTCGGCGACGGCTATGGTCCTTTAACAAACCGTGTTCAGGACCCGATTTTGGATGGGGTGCATTTATTTTTAATTACTTTCAGTTTAATCCAAAATATCGGATTTTCGAGGTGAATGGCTATTCAAAAGAAGTACCAGGTGGACCTCCTATCCAACCTGAGGTTTACTGGTCTTACAAAAACTAGTTTATGGTTGTTATTCAAAAAAAAATCTGCTACCACTAGGATTCGAACTTTTAGCTTTGAAAATTTTGCGCAAAATTCATTTGCACAAACTCATGAGTTTTGCGCAAATGAGTAGTACAGTCAAACCTCTCTACTATGGCACATAATGAAAAGCGATTTCAAATTCATTTTGTCTTCATCTGAAAAACTGGTGCCGGGAATTCAAACATTTGAAATCAAACTTATTGGCGTTGGCATGCCCTTTAATAAACTCTGGTATGCATGCTTTTTCATGCATCCAGAGTCACTTTCGAGTGATTTGTGTCTAAGGTATGTGGGTGTGCGCATCTCAACTCTAAGCCCCCAAGCCCCGAAGGGAGCGCAGGTGGCTTGGTAGGTTAGAGATAAGCGCACTCACTTACCTTAGACATGATTCCGAGAAGCACTCTTGATCAAAAAATGCGTATAGAGTCTCTTTTTGCCACGGCCCATTTGAAAAACATGGTGAGGCAGTCGAAGAATACATATATTTACTTTTCTATCGTTCTGCCATAAAAGTGGCCCTTTTATTCCCTTCCCCTTCCTATACAGCCTTTAATCCCTTTAAAATTCAAAAGGCGCCAATTTAAATTTTTGAAATTTTGACTGAAAAACCATGATACCCACCTCCCCGCCTGTGGTTCGAATTTTTTTTTCTCAGAACCAAAAAAACAGCCGGCTTTCTCATGAAATCGGAGTCGAGAAACGCGAATATGAAGTTATCTCCTCCATCTGACCACTCCCAGTGGGGGGGGGTTGTAAACTGCAACCCAAAAAAAGTTTATTGACATTGCCGAGCACTGTTACCTAGCTGAAAACAATCAACCCGCAGTAGTTCCCATCTGGATACCCTACGGAATACGAAAAGGCTGAAATTGAAAACACACATCAAATTATATGTTCACTTCAAGGATGGGAATAGAAATTTCACAAAAAAGTACATTTTTCGAAAAGAAAGGATTTTGGGTCGAAAAAAGTACTTTTGCCATAAAAGAGTTATTTCATGAGGAAACATACTATTTCGCCCTTTTTACTATACCAACTTTTCATATAAGCAATTTTAACCCCTTTTGTCTGTTTTTGCCTTGAAATGTGTATTTAAATATCTCTTTTTGGTTACGGGACTGCAATTTAAATACAAATTTTGAATTTTTGCAAAGTTGACTTGAAAATATGAAAATTGAAAATATAAATACAAAACAGTCAGATTTTTCAAAAATTGCCAAAGTAACTCTTTGCCAAATCGATGTCCACAAAAAATTGATGATGTAGTTAAGCTACCTGAGAGCTCTTAAATAAGTGATTCATGCTAAAAGCGCAGAAACTGTTTAAAAGAAGAAGCTGCAGGGTGTCTCAAAAGTATTGAGTATTTTTTGAAAATTTACGCAACAGTTGTCTTAATCTCTCATTTTTTTTTAATTTTCTTGCTCTGCCTTATTAATCATTTTCTTCTGAGCTAAAGTGGGATAAAAAAAATAAAAAATAAAATTTCGGTGTTCTCTAAATAATATTTTTGTGGAGTTTCCGAAAAATCGGGAATCTACCGGGCAAAGGGGCTACCTACACAAAATTTTCAAAAAATACCCAATACTTTTGAGACACCCTGTATTTCTCAAAGAAAAACAATCAAAAATAAAATGGACCCCTTAAAAACTTCCGTATTATCTCTATTAAACGGGTATGCCCGTTAAATTTTCAACCCTCCCGTAGGGGCCCGTTTATTAGAGAGTGCCCGTTTAATAGAGAGAGCCCGTTTATTTTTCAACAAAAAAATTTTTGAAAATTTTTCTATAACAATACCAATTGCATCAATTTTTTTCCTTTTTCAAATATATAGTATATATGATTCATTTTTTGTGTTTTTATCAATTGTTTGATTTTTATGTTGTTGGTGCTAGAGATGCGGACAGGTTCTTGATCCAAATTCCTAAGCTGGTTATGTTATCACATGACGTGTGATTCACATTCCTAATTTTGGATGCAAAATCTCGCCTTTATTTTTTCAGTCAGGATCCCGGTTCAAAAAAGGCTAAAGAAGGTTATTAATGGAGAAGAGAGCGATAGGGATGTAATTTAGTAACCCGGATGAGAATCCATCAGAATTTTTGATGATCAAGTTTTTATTTTTTACTGTTTAGACCTTTTTATCTAGCAACTGACGTTTGCTGATATTTCCAAGCGCAACAGAGATTTCGTCAAGGTCCTATTTTGCGCTTCCGTGACTACTATAGTGTGACAAGTGACTACAGTCAAACCTCGATTTAGTGGCACCCCCAAAAGTTCGTTCCCGCCTAGGGTCCGACACTTTTTTTAACCCAATTTGCAAAATATTTTATCGATTCTGTTATGACAGTGTGGTCGCAAATATCGTGAGGATTCCGATTTTGCTGATCGTTTTTTAAAAGTAAACGAATTTTGGGTTAAAAAAGTGAAACCTCGATATAGTGGCACCTGTTTTCAAAAAAAGGGGTGCCACTATATCGAGGTTTCACCTTTTTAACCAAAATTCGTTTACTTTTCAAAAAACGATCGGCAAAATCGGAATCCTCACGATATTTGCGACCAGACTGTCATAACAGAATCGATAAAATATTTTGAAAATTGGGTTAAAGAAAGTGTCGGACCCTAGGCGGGAACGAACTTTGGGGGTGCCACTAAATCGAGGTTTGACTGTACTACAGTAATTATAGTAATGTAATAGAAGTCCCTGGTTATAAAATATTGGTTCTTGTTCAGAATTATTATTATAAAAGTTGTTCTCATTTAGTTAGTTTTATTTAATAAAATTACAACACCGGATTCGTTTTAAATTTTGACAAGAACTTTAAAAGTTCCAATTTAAAGGGCATTAGAGGAGGCCCTTCTAATAGGAGAAGACTTCTATTATAAGAAATACGGTAACTCTTCTTAAGGGATAAAGTAAATAAATAAATAAATCAGACATATTGTTGATATACAAAATACTTTTCGGAACTCTGTGGCTACAATAGAAGTCATATTACAAGTTTTGTCTGAGACAGATTCTGTAGAATGAAGCTTAAAGGCTGAAACGTTGTGGTAGTTCAGTAACAGTTGTCGGCCATACTGAATTGCAAATATCACGAAATCAACATATGGAATTTGAAAAACTAGCTTTTTAATACTGGAATAAGTCTGGAAATTATGCTAAAAAATATCTGACACAGTTTAGAAAAAAATTGTATTTGGGAGCCCGTTTATTAGAGAGGGCCCGTTCATTTTTCAACCCTCCGTAGGAGGCCAGTTTATTAGAGATAATACGATAGATTCTATTTTCTTTAATGTGAAATGTATTTTTTTAATTAAAAATCAGGTTGAATCACCGTGCGAAAATTCAAAGGATTTGGCAAAAAAGGTACAAAAAGTTTTAAACTGACTTAAATCTACGAAAACATGTTCTAGATGTTTTAGACCGACTAAGTAATTTCAGACCCCAAAACACACACGAACTGCTTAAAACGGGTGCACTACGTTTCACCGTCACTGTTTTCACCGTTCACTATTTTCACCGTCACTATTTTCACCGTCACTATTTCACCGTCACTATTTTCACCGTCACCTATTTTCACCGTCACTATTTTCACCGTCACTATTTTCACCGTCACTATTTTCACCGTCGCTATTTTCACCGTTCACTAAATTCACCGTCAGCACTTTAGGACCGCTTTTTAGATCTAAAATTTTCTAAAATTTAAACAGTCTTGTACCAAATTGTAGCCTGAATGTCAGCTACATTTTGGTACCACAAATTCTGAAAAAATAAAAAAAATTAGAACTAAACTTTAGAAGGCGTTCAATCTCCCACTTTTCATCACGGTAGAGCGTCTTTTAAAGTTTAGAACTAAAATTTTTCGTTTTTTTTAGAAATTGTAGTACCAAAATGTAGCTGACATTCAGGGCTACAATTTGGTACCAAAAATTTTAAATATTCGAAAAATTTAGACCTAAAAAGTGGTCCTAAAATGCTGACGGTGAATTTAGGTGACGGTGAAAATAGTGACGGTGAAAATAGGTGACGGTGAAAATAGTGACGGTGAAATAGGCGACGGTGAAAATAGTGACGGTGAAAATAGTGACGGTGAAAATAGTGAACGTGAAAACAGTGACGGTGAAACGTAGTGCACCCCTTAAAACTACTTTTGTTAAGAGTTATTTACACTTTATACGCAATTGGTTAAGATAAATAGTAAAAGTATGAAAATTTAAAGAATAAAAGGTAGAAATAACAGAGACAAATACAAATAAATAAATGACTAAAAATACAACGAAAAAACGCACCGTGGCAATTTTCTTTTTTCTGCGGGAATTCAAAAAGAAGCGCGAAACATACAAGAGGACGAAAAAAGTACAAATATTTTAAAAAAGTACTTTCAAAAAAAAGATTTGGGTCCCAAAAATTACAAAGTACTTTTCAATTTTTTTGTACCAGAATGTAGCCCTGCGATTTGAGTTTCTAATGAATTATCAGCTAGTTCAATATGATGATAAAAAGTGGTAGAGCAATTCATTTTAAAAAAATAGTATACTTATCTTCATATAGCAGGGTACGAACTCAAAATTTTGAAAAAAAGTACACTGGCCAAAAAAGTACAATTTGGTCATTTTTCGTCAAAAAATGCCATTTTTCCAATGCTTATTGATTTTTGAGCATAAAAAAAGATTTGACTAAAAACTTCAAAAATAAAAATAAAATTTGGGCCCCAAAGAAGTACAAATCTTTTTAAAAAGTACAGTTACATTCCCTGTTATATAGTACTAGTTTTACTGGCGCCTCTGGCGCCTTTTCAAAATGTTTTCAAAGTGAATCTCTAACGCGATACTTTCATTCAGTGAACCATTAACAACAAACACAGTTCAGACACTTTGTCCGGAAAGAAAACCGGCGATTCTGCGCCAATACACATTTCGACCCTAGTGGCGAATACCCCCCAACCCCTAAACAAATTTTTTTTCAAAATCAGGTTTGAACCATTTCTAAGTAATTCTTATGCGCTGAAAACGATGAAAAAGTGTTTTCGGGCATTTTCTGATCTAAAAAGTTGATTTTTGAAGAAAAAAAAAATTTGACAAAATTCGACTTTTTGCTTGGGGGACCAAGGTATTCTACCTCGTTTTGTCACTGGATCCAGGCAAAAGAGTCTCCATATGCATTTTATGATCAAGAGTCCTGCTCGGATTTATGTTTAAGGTAAGTGAGTGCGCGCATCTCAAAAATCAACTTTTTAGGTCAGAAAATGCCCGAAAACACCTTTTTATCGTTTTCAGCGCATAAGAATTACTTGGAAATGGTTAACACCTGATTTTGAAAAAAAAATTTTGTTGGGGGGGGGGTGGTCGCGTCTGGAGACCCGATGGACCAAAAGAATCGCCGATCTTCTTGTTAATTTTTTGTTAGTGCTTGTCTCGATTGATTCCTTTCATTTTCCACCTCGCAAATGTCCCCTAAAACACACAGAAAAAAAGCAATAGACGGCAGAAAATATGGGAAAACTTATCTAATGCCAGCGATATTGGACTTCTTCTTTTTGATACTTCCGATGCACGAATGTACGTCATCCCAGGTCAGTGGCGTACGCAGGAATTTCTGACGCAGGGGGCACTAGGCCATTTTACCTACAAACAAAAATTAAAAAAGCTTATCTAATTCCCAGACTAAGCTAGAGTAGACGAAGGTCATGATGCAGAACAATTGATTGAACCTGAAATTTGGTGATATATAATTCCAGCAGACGCTTAGGAACACTTTCGCTAAGCAGCCTCTTCTACGAAGTTAACGTGCTCCGACAGATATGTTACAAAGACCTAGCCATACTGCCTTGGGTGTGGCATTAAGTCACATAGAAAGTGACACTGCGACCACATACAACCTGACAAAATCAACGGTCAATACGTAAAAGAATAAGGGACGCATGTGGTTGTCAGCGAAATTTGACGTTGCATTTGTGAGTGACTTCGACAGAATGTATGCAGTCGCAGCGTAAATTATGGGTGAAAAAGTCTGAAAGCACCTGAGCAGGGAACCTAAAAATAAGCTGACGATACAACAAAGAAAAGACGCCTACCCTATAAGCACGAACCCTTATTATCCATCCTTCCTGAAATTCGATAGATAGACACCTGAAAAACATAACAAGAGAAAAGCAAATGACGGCGTAGAAAATAAATCAAACTTATCTAATACAGCAAAATCCAATAGAAGGACCTTAGCATGCGCAAAAACATCAAGCTGGCCACACAAACATGAAATAGAAAAGATCTTTGACGCTGAAACAGCAAAACAGTCAGCCGGTAAGAAAAGAAGCGTAAAAAATGAGAGCGAAAAGACCAAGAAGTCACGATAAATCAAAAAAAAAAGAAAATGATTTCGAATTTCGAAATTGATTTTGAAATTCAAATCTCTGGCGTGCCTGGTACCCGCGCATTTGAAAATGCAAGAATTATTTGCATCGGCCGCGAGCATGCCCCCTTTAAATTGCACTCCGTCTCCTTCGAAATCAACCGATGCATAGAAATTCAAGGCGAAGTGTTTAGAAGTAATTTTGAAACATTGTTATCATCAACCTTGGTTGTTGTTAAAGTGATTAAAAAAGAGTCGTTATTAAGCCTGAGCCAAAGCCATTTTTCTAATAATCAATAAAATCTTTGAATGACCATTAAAAGCTTAATTTGTATCCCTTATTAACTGTTTTTTGGTGTAAAAACCAAATTTGACACCATATTCATGTTCAGCATGTCGATTGTATGCCCGATGCCCTTATATCTTAAACTCGAAGTCAATTTAAGATACGGATTTTTTTGTCCCGGAAGGAATTTGAAATTAAGACAATGGCTGTAACTAATTTCACCCGCAGAATTACTGATTTACCGCCAAATTAAATTTTTCACGCCGCCAAATTATTTTTCACGCGCAAATTTTGAATTTTGAGCAATTTAGGCTGGGCAGATTTGTTCCGGCGGGATTCGGGATTGGGATTTTCGATATTTTCGGAATCGGGATTGGGTTTGGGGTTCGGCTTTTGGACCGGCGGTATTCGGGGATCGCGATTTTCAAAATTTTCGGGGATCGGGATTCTCAAAAATTTCGGGATCCCGATCGGAATTTCCGCTAATGATTTATTCTTGTTGTGTGGAAAGGTTATTCGTAATTGTATTTGTCTTGACAGGACATCGAGTCTTCTATTGACTCGTGTCCCTCTGTTGTCCTATTGTTATCATTCGTTCGTCCGTTATAAATTATCTTGTTGGTTCGCTCTGCTATCTCTCTCAGCTCTCAAGAACACAACAATTGGCGCAGTTCAATTGATTCAGAACAACTAGAAGCTATTTTGGAAGCTCAAGCGCAGCAAAAATCAGCTTCTAGTGCAATCTCCAAAGAAATGTTTCAAAGCCTTGGTGGTGGTGCAGCTCTCGATCTTCAAGCTGACAATGCCTTGGTGGCGCGGGAAACAACACTCTACAAACAGTTCTCTTCATGGCTTCATACGATTGGTTTTGCGAAAAGGGGAAATATGCCACGAAAAAAGATTATTTTCTGCCACGAAAAACGACATACCACGAAAAGCGGAAATGTGCCACGAAAAAGCTGAAATGTGCACGAAAAAAAAATTTATGCCTTTTTCTGTCCAAGATCAACCAAGTTTGCAATATTTTGCAAGAATTCAAATTTTTTAGTCATAAAATAACTTGGACCCTCAGAATCCACCCGGAATAGCCAGAAGCCCCTGAAAGTTGGTTTTTTGGGGGATTACTAAAGGGGGAGTAAACTTTTTGCGAAAAATTCGATTGAGCGGATCAGAATCTGGTCCGATCGGCTGATCACTCAAAATTCCACCCTGAACCACTCAAAACACCATAAACCTGGACAAATTCTTATATTTTTGGAAAATGTGGCCGACATTTTCCAACATTATTGGAATTTGTACGCGAATTTCCGACCGTGGCGTCGATTTCGGTTACAAAGATCAAACCAAATCAAACCAAATTCGATTCCCCCAAATGTCGATTCCTGTCCTCCTGTCACACCGGAGGGGGGGGGGGTCAATAAACATGAAGACATCCAGCACAGAAACTGGTGTTTTATTACAAATACACGGTAGATTTATACAATACATAATAGGTGTTCTGAAGAATTGATGATGCTTTCTTCTTCTTTCCCCTTGTCTCAACGTCTTGGGAACGTACTTGTCCTTCGAGAGTCTTGTCCAGTACATATGCTCACGGCGTCTCTTCCATGGATAATTCGGTACATCAATTTCCACTCCGGATGCTCTCATGGTCCTTGCGATCTGCAGCTATTTTCTTCAGAGTTTCGAGTTTGGAGGAAGCGCTCGCAGATTCCTGAAATCAGAAAATTTGGAGCTGGAGCATTGAATGAAATAAAATTGACTTACCTTTTTCAGTGTATTTAGATGGGACAGGCTGCGTAGTCTTAGTCGGTTTCCTCGGTCCTGGCGGGCAAGTCTTACCCACAGTCTTTTTTTGTTTCGGAACTGTTGAACGAGAGACTTCTTTTTCCTCTTCATTGAGTTTCTTCTTCACAAATAGCAGTAGAGCAGAAAGCGACAAGACCAAGTAGAGCGAGAAGGCCGACGACTCCGAGGACAATTCCAACGATAGCAAGCGTAGACAAAGAATTTGAAGCAGAGCTGTAAACATCAGAGGGCGACGGTCGTTTGCTTCCATCCAGTTGCTTGTACTTCTGAAAGTGAACACATTTACTCAGGAAAAACGATGAAGGCAGAAAAACCCACGAAGAGAGCCTTAAATTCACAGCCAGGAGTCCCAGTCAACGATACATTTGCCAGATAGCCGTCTCCATCAGAATTCTTGTCCAAATTCAACTGGCACGGTACCGAATTAGAATTTCCACCAAAAGAGTAGTTTGCGTCCTTGCCATCAAGATTGACCTGAACTTTGAGCCATGATCAGTGCGACTGAGAAAAGAATAATATTTAAGCTGAGCATAAATAACGTCTTTTACCCCCGACGCCATCAATCATAAAAATATCCATCCCGAACTTTCGTTGCCACCACATTTTGAGTTCACACCCATTTTCAAACGACATAGAAGCACTAAAATAACGCCGTAAACAAGGTGGATAATGTACTGTAATCAATTTTTACTCGATTGTTTCCCATCATCTTCGAGGCAATTTGGACTAAACAGAGTGAAGGAGAGCTTGTTTTTGTCACCGATCACGAAACACAGCATTATCTCGAGTCTTGCCAGTCCAACGGATAACCACCTACAAAATAAGGAATTTTCAAAAAGTTTGAAAGCCACAAACACTAAAGATCTCACTTTTCTGTTTCAGCCATCATTCAGAAGCACTTTGACGAATAGGCGCAGCAATGATTCCACCAATAGACGAAAAAAGCAGAGCTAAGAACACATCCAATGCAACAGCAGATGACTAGAGGACACTTCCGATTTGCTCCACATTTTCTTTTCAGGGACACTTGTTTGGAGCACAGACGAAATTCTTTTTGAACACAGAGCAACTAACTATGACGGAGACGAATGCGATAAATGACAAGATTCTGAAAGTTTTTGCTTTATATACTTAAAAAGGCAGGCCCAACGCTAATAAGAGGTGGTGCCCGGGAATTCAAAATTTTTTCCTAATCATTAACTTCAGGCCCTGAAGTTCAGGATGAGCATTTTAGTGTCAAAATGAAGCCAAGATTCTGGGCTTTCATTTGAGCTATCATACAGATGAAAAGTTAGTATAATTAAGAGCTAAAATATAAAAAAACCATGAACCATGTCCAATTCGATGAAATCCTCAATATGACTATCCGAGAATATTTCGGTAGTATCCTGGAACTGGCACTTTTCCCAATTTAATTTACATACTCATTCGCAACCAGTTCGAATTCGCAACAGGTAAATTCGCCAATAGGTAAATTCGCCATATCTCTTTAGTTTTCAGGCGCTAGTATAGAATACTCTTTTCCTAAAATCTGATTCTCCCAAAATCGCTGTAATACTCTTTGGACAAACAAGTTTAGGCTTAGGAGTAGGCCAGCGTATGGAAGTTGTGACTGATAATTGTATTACGCAATTTTTCTGGGGTCTGGACATGTATTTGGGAGGGCGGTTATCTACTCTTTACTTAAATTTAAAAGGAAAATTTGGGGGGGGGGGGGGGGGTTGGTGTTTTCGCTACTAGGGTCGTTTTTACTTTGTTTGCTGAAATTCTGTACGAAAAAGAGTCTATTATATTCTTTTTTTTGCCGATTACTTCTCTTTATGTGACACAAATAATTTATCATTTAACACAAATCATTTAACGAATCGGCACCGACCCCTCACGATTTTCCTCACCGGCACCCGCACGGCACCGACTCCTACTAATTTCCGCACTGGCCCCACCAAGCACGGCGGTGCGGAGTGGTGCACCGGCCACATAAAATAAGTACAGGTTAATGAAATTTTTTTTTACTTTTTCGGGTTTTGAAACCTGTTTTCTGGACTGATTCGGACACGCTGAAGATGGTTTGATAGTGGTGAAATAAGGTTTTGTATGGTTTTTTCGAGTATCGGGATACAATTGATTTAACAAAAAACTCGCTTTTACCAAAACTCGAAAAATACCTTAGAAAATGGCATTTTAACCTCTATCAACCATCTTCAGCGTGTCCGAATCAGTCCAGAATAAAGGGGGAGTAAATTTTTTGCGAAAATTCGATTGAGCGGATCAGAATCTCTCGGTCCGATCGGCTGAATCACTCAAAACTCCACCCTGAACCACTCAAAAACACCATAAACTCTGGAATTCTGAGTGATTCAGCCGATCGGACCGGGATCTGATCCGCTCACGAATTTTCGCAAAAAGTTTACTCCCCTTTAGTAACCCCCAAAACCAACTTTCAGGGCTTCTGGCCATTCCGGGGTGGGATTCTGAGGGATCCAAGTTATTTCATGACTAAAAAAATTTAATTCTTGCAAAATATTGCAAAACTTGGTTGGTCTTTGACAGAAAAAGGCATAAATAATTTTTTTCGTGCACAATTCAGCTTTTTCGTGGTACAGTTCCAGCTTTTTCGTGCACATTTCCGCTTTTCCCGTGGTATTGTCGTTTTTCGTGGCAGAAATATCTTTTTCGTGCATATTTCAGCCTTTTCGCA
>SADC01000321.1:0-33824 GCA_004194705.1 Ditylenchus dipsaci | reverse complement strand
TTTAAGATGGGTTTTGATCACAGATTTGCAAAAGTCCGGAAATTTCAAAAATTGGGTTAATTCAATTGCTATTGGGTCAAGTCCAGCAAGTGCAAGAGAAGTATAGGCATGTAATATGTCATTTAAAAGCCCTTGTCCTGCTCTACATTTTGGTATAAAGATTGTTTAAGATAACTCACAAGACTTGCGTTTTACAGCTCATTAAAAAAATAATTGTGCTTAAAATGTTCAAAACATCCGGTTTTCAAAAATTGCAAATTAACCCCATTTAAGGGCTGATTAGCCAATTCTGCTGAGAAATTCGGATTCAGCATTTCAAAACTGCACCAGAATATACCGCTCTTACAGGCCGTCTTTCTAGTGTTAAATAGAGACTCGACTGTACTACAAAACTCTCGCTTCAAAAGACTCCTCTCAAGATTAATTTTTAAACGACAATTTTGAGACATTTAAAAAGTGGGCCTCGGACACACATACAGACACTTTTTTAGTATATCGGAGATTAATTTAATTTCTACTTGCCCGGCTGAAGTTTTACTAACTCGGGTTAGAAAGCCGAGTTAGGCGAGTAGAACTCGAGAAATTTAAAAAAATTACTCGTAAAACTCGGGGTTAGAAAGCCGAGTAAGTCGAGTAGAACTCGAGTTATAGCTAGTAGAAATAAATTATACTCGGATCAAAAACTACTCGCTGCTCGAGTAGAATCGGGAGTAACTTTTGATCCAAAACTCAACTCGTTTCAGATGGGCGAGTAGGATCACGAGTAACTCATGATCCTAAACTATACTCAACCGTTTCAAGTGCGAGTAGGATCAAGAGTAACTCTTGATCTACTGACTCTACTAACCTACCTGAATACCACCCCTGATGTGTTTACATCAAAGTTTTTCGTTTCGAAAGGAATTTTGAATTTTTAAAAGCGATATTCAAAATCGAATCCTTGTTTTGGTGCCCGACTGTAAAATAAGAAATTGCACAAGTCTTCAAAAATTAGCGTAACAAGTGTCCGACCCGAATCGAGAATGAACTTTTTGTGTCATTGTATTCAGATTTGAGTGTATTGATAATTAACACTTGGAAGACAGTTGTACCCAATCCGAGCGTTTTGTTCAGAATTTCACGCTGAACAAGATAGTTGAAAAAAAATTCTCTGAAAAAGTGCTCTTACACAGGTAATTTAAATCCAGTGGATTACCCCGATTTTAGTGATTTTCCCACTGCCAGTGGTGCGTCCATGGACGGCCAGTGGTAAATTAGGGAAGAGGGGGAATAATTAGGGGAATAGCGTAATTAGGGGAAAACCACTGGCAATTTGGTGGAATCTTCTATGTAGTTTCAGTTTGTTTGATTATTTTTGTTTGGGTTTTTGGTCAATTTTTTTAATTGAATTTTAATTGTTATTTTAGATTTTGGTTTTGAGATTTTTTAGTTTTTTTTTGGATTTAGTGAGCAAATCGTCGTTTTTCTTCAAGAGTTCATTCAAGAGTCAAAAGTCAAGAGTCGTCTTAAAAACTCTGATTTTCAGTGTTACAAAAAGTGGATGTTTGTGGACGATGGTTTGGCACGTTTTATAAATGATATTGTTAAAGTCTTACCCTATGTTCACAATGGCTCCGCATTCGCATGCGGATGCGGAATTGCGATCACAATGAAATTTGTTTTTTTGCGTTCCGCACCGGTTTAACCGCACCGGTCAAACGCATTTTAACCCATTGAATTCAGCTCAGGGCAAAAAACAGATGTCTAAGTCTAATAAGGATTTTTGAAGAGCTATCAAATGTTATATAAGGTTTTTCGATATCCTACCGACACTATGTGAGGTTCCCTTGTGAGTACTGATTAAAGGCAAGTGACTGTAGCTAGGGTGCACAAAAAAGCTATACGAATGGATGGCCTTATCCTTTTGCTTGCTGGTTATCCTAATGTTCTCTTGTCATTACTTATCCAACCGACTAGCTCATTATCGCTTTTCCCTCTTCTTTAACTGATGTGTGTGATTGTTGACTGTCCACTCATAGATTTCTCAAAGCAGCAGTATTGGCTGACTTTTTGATTTTTAATTGGAATTTCACTCTTATCGATTTTTATTTATTTCGCTATGTGATAATGACTACTTTGCTACTGGACATGGCGATAGTCCCTATTTCAATTTGAAAAAACCTGGTCTTAATTTTTTTACCTTTTCTTTTATTAATAAAAGACGGTTTTGTCCTTGGAAATGGTTGTTTACTAAAAGGAGATAAGAGCTCCGTCTACATTTCGATTCCGGAAAATAGAACACGCGGTAAATGATTTTCTAGAAGTTTTTTTCAGCGGTGAAAAAGCTTTTCATCAGGTTCATTGCTTACCACTCTGCCATTGCTTGGAAAAACTGCTGAAAATGGCTCTGGTGAAATCGATTTGAGCTAGTTAAAGGTTCCGAATTTGCTTCCCTGAATGCTTTGCAAAAGAAATGTTACTGAAGAAGGCTGTTGATAGGGACAGTGTGGGTATTATTTTAGTATTATTATTTATGCCACACTAGCGCCAAATTGTCATATTTGATTGTCAAATTGTGATTTGTTAGAAATTCTGTCGATTCTAATAAACTTTATGCTTACCTCAATTCTTCGGTTGTGGCTGAGTCCCACAAGTTTTGGAATAAATTTAAATATTTCGGGAGCTGAAAAATTAAACTTGTCTCCTTTACTAAGATTGGTTATTCAGACCCTAATAAGGCAAATTAGTTATAAAAATCTCAAATGGTATAAATTTGGCCATTTTTTAAACATCACAGTCGAATCTCGCTAAGCGGCCAGGCTGGTACCGCCTCTTATTTCAGGTAAACTTTGCTCATTTTCGTCGATGGACAACCGTATTAAAAAAAAGACGGTTCGTCAGGGTGCCGGCTTGTCGGAAAGAAACGCGCGAACCAATTTTCTTATTGCTCACTTTTTCTGATAATGATCGTAATATTTTTAGGGAACAAGCAAGTTCGAAGTAGTAGTAGAATGCACTCCAATTCCAAAAAACAAGCAATAAAAGTGAGAAATTTCAACATTTTTTGATTCCAAATCTTAGCTTTACCTTTGTATCCAGGTCAATATCTCACATTTGTGACAGGTTTTAATTTGTAAATTTATTGCTGAGGCCCCGTTTCCAATCACTGAGTGTAAATCTCATTTTTTTAATGCATAAAGGCTGCAAAAATTTTTTGTTCATAAAAAAATTTCTGTTGATGTCATTTTTAGCTGAGATTCAGGAGCTGTAAACTTTACCCCCTCCCACACGGCTGACTACTTTTTGTGAGGAAGACATACCAGAGTTTATATGCGGTAGGCCCAGTCAACAAATTATGTTCAAGATCTTCCTTTTTGTTCAAAATTGGCCCCTTTTGGTCCTTTCCCACCCTAATATGGCCCTAAATCCCTTCAAAAATGGTCAAAATGGTACTTTTGGGTGTCCCAAAACTCAATTTTTTATTGACTAGAACACAAAAAAATGTTTTTTGAGTTTCTGAGGCATTTAGGTCGATATAGGGGTGTTTGAAAACACTTTAAAAAAAATTCATTGGAGGGGGGTATACTCCGGTAGCGCCGAAATTCCTTTACGAAGTAGGCACTTGTAGTTCAGTGGATAAGAGCGATATCCAATAAAAAAACAATAAAGTTCGATTCTGCTAGGTGGCAGTTTCCATTTACTGTATCCCTGTACGACAGACCCCCAAGTACAACCCCACCCTGCAAAGAGTATTTTTTTCTAAGCAGACTTTTTTCATCTAAGCCTAAGGCCTAAGCCTAAGTTAGCGCGCTCAGTGTTTCCAGTGCGGCCGAAAAAAAGGGGTCAAAAAAGCGAAGCATTTGCTTTTACAAATTTATGAATGGCCGGGAAAATAAATATGCTCATCAACAGTTTTGAAAAAGCAGACCGTGAAACTATGCTTTCTGAAAAGCATATTTAGTTTCATATTTTTCTCTGCCTTTTGAAAAAGCATAATTAATTTGATGATTTTTCTCGGCTTTTTTAAAAGCATATTTAAGTTTCAAAATTTTCCTCGGCTTTTAAAAAGCCAAAAAATTTAATAGATTGTTTCGGCTTTTCGAAAAAAGCCTACAATTTTTTTGGTCATTTTTCTCGGCTTTTTAAACAGGCGATATTTTTGATGATGTTTTTCGGCTTTTTGGAAAATCCGATTGGGTCTTGAGTTTTTTAGTGAAGATGAACAGAGAAGAATGTCTTCTTCTGCTGGACAGGAAAGTGCAAGTCTTCCAAGAATCGTCTGTTATTTTTCGTACTTTTCATTTTGCCATAGGTCATTGATTAATCAGGAATCGATGTCGTCTGCATAAATTTGTTCCGTGGACGAGCCCATCTCGAGCAGGTCTTCCCATATCCGCTAAAGTTGGATGGCGATCGCTGACAGACTATCGACATGATTTTGGCTTCGATGGAAAAGTTCATGGAAGAGTCATCAATGCGCTCCAGTAGGTCATAGTTCTGAGCTTCGCGACACATAATCTGACAATTATAGGAATTATGTCGATGCAACCGTCCCGATGGAGGTGATTACAGAGCTTGTTGGTGGAAACGATATGGCTTTCAGTTGTATGACTGGTGCTCATCAGGTATACTCTGGGATCTTCTGCGACTTTGAACTGTTAAAATAAAAGTTTAGTCTATCGCTACAAAGAGTTTTTGCTGCTCGGTCCGAAGCGCAGAGCAAATTACTTGCCCGATCTCACTGCTGGGAAAGAGTTGCAGCCTTCTGTTTGACTGAACCAACCGCTGGATCTGACGCCAACGTAGGTCCTTAGAACATTTTATTAAATCGCACATTTAGATTCTTGGTGTGATTTCGGTATACCCCCACCACTCAATTTCGGTATACCCCACCACTCAATTTCGGTATACCCCCCACCACTCAATTCGGTATGCCCCTACCACTCAATTTCGGTATATCCTCACCACTTGTAATAATTGGATGTTTCAGGTTGTTCCAAATTGCACAGTTTTGTATAGAATTAGTAAATTAGAGTGCTGTGGTATACCGAAACTGAGTCGTGGGGGTATACCGAAACTGAGTGGTGGGGTATACCGAAATCGAGTGGTGGGGTATACCGAAATTTAGCCAGATTCTTGAATTTAGTCAATCAAAACTCGTGCCGAGAAGTCAAAATGCGGTAAGTACTGCGTCATCAATGGCGGAAGATCTGGATTTTCAATGGAGGCTTCGCTCATGTTTTCACAGTCTTTGCTCAGGTATTCAGTTTTGGTGTCTGCAGTCTTTTACTTCTCTCTAAATTTACAGGACTTGTTGGTCAAAAGGTTTGGCTTTTAGCTGTCTATTTCAAGCTCATCAGGTGTACCCTGGCATCCTCTCTGACGTGCTACTCTACTCAAGGATCAGCTTATTGTCTAACTTGATTACGGACAGCTTCATGGTCAGCTCGAAGAAGTCAAATTATTCTCTACGATCTTTCCATTGGGTTGTTCACAATTTTTGGATTTTTATTGTTTCGCCTTGTCCAAGAAATGTTATTGCGAGAGTGTAATAAATTTAAATTTTTATTTTATTGATCCTCTTTTTTTTCACCTGACTCTTGAGAATAGACGAGTTCGGGTACATGACTCGAAATTTAAGGTTGTATTATGTGTCTTTTTTCGTACATAGATCTCCCAATGCGCATTACATACCATCTGGATAGGACTACTTTGATATTAAAGATGGATCCAGCCAACTGGGCGGCCACCAATTTGATCCGTCTACCTGGGTGCTACAATATAGATAGGAACACCAGTAGGAGGTTGGAAAGGACCAATTAAGTATGAGGCTGGATAGGATTATCTAAGTATGAGGCTGGATAAGACCACCTAAGTATGAGGTTGAATAGGACCACCTAAGTGTATGGGATAGGACCGTAGTGAGGGTAACCCGGATTCTAGGCTTTCGCTGGGTTAATATACAGACAAAACATAAATTATAATTAGGACTATAACACAGTACTAGCCATCTTCATCTTTTTACCTTCTCATCATGGTCTCTTATCTCACTTTTAAAAAGCATAGTTGTAGGCCAAACGAATCCTGGTGAAAAAGCATAATTAATAACTATGCTTTTCCATATTTGAAAAAGGCATAATAAATAACTATGCTTTTTCATACATTAGAAAAAGCATAATTAATAATTGTGCTTTTTCGCAACTTGAAAAAGCATAGTTATTTTCTCATATGGCTTTGCAGTTGGCAAAAAAGTTCTCGGCTAAACTCAAGTAACAAAAAAGCAGAATAATTTTTCTGCTTTTCCCGCAATTTTTTCAGCCGAAGAAAATAATATGCCAACACATTAGTTTTGGATAATATTTTTTTCTCACCGCAAATACACTGCGAATGCACCGCAAATTATTTTTTTCTCACCGCAATTCGATCTTTCCGCAAAATACTTTTTTCTCACCGCAAAATACTTTTTTCTCACCGCAAAATACTTTTTTCTCACCGCAAAAATACTTTTTTCCCCCGCAAACCTAATTTCTGTCCAAGACCAACCAAATTTTGCATAATTTTGCAAGAATTCAAATTTTTCAGCCTGAAAATGACTTGGATCGCTCAGAATCCACCCGGAATGGCCAGAAGCCCCTCAAAGTTGGTTTTTTGGGGGTTTACTAAAGGGGGGGGGGTAAACTTTTTGCGAAAATTCGATTGGGCGGATCAGAATTCCAGTCCGATCGGCTTAATCGCTCAGAATTTCAGGTTTATGACGGTTTGGAGTGGTTCAGGGCGGATTCTGAGCGATTAAGCCGATCGGACTGGAATTCTGATCCGCCCAATCGAATTTTCGCAAAAAGTTTACCCCCCCCTTTTTAGTAAACCCCCCAAAAAACCAACTTTCAGGAGCTTCTGACCACTCCGGGCTGGGATTCTGAGCGATCCAAGTCATTTTCAGGCTGAAAAATTTGAATTCTTGCAAAATTATGCAAAAATTTGGTTGTTCTTGGACAGAAATTAGGTTTGCGGGGGAAAAAAAGTATTTTTGCGGTGAGAAAAAAAGTATTTTGCGGGAAGATCAAATTGCGGTGAGAAAAAAATAATTTGCGGTGATTTTCAAGTGTTTTGCGGTGAGAAAAAAAATACCATCCATTAGTTTTGAAAAAAGCAGATTGAGCTTCTCGGCTTTTTTCACGGCATATTTAATTTGAAAATTCTCTCGGCCTTTTTTTTGGCGCACTTCTTTTTGCCTATATAACTATGCTTTTTCAAAACAGGCCAAAAACTGGAAACACTGAGCGCGCTACACATTGCAAAAAAGAAAACTAAAAAAATCAAGGAACCCAAAATAGGACGCTCAGAGAAAAATACTCTTTGGAGGGGGAGGTGCACTTAGGGTTTTACGCCCTATAGCCAGTGGTAGTTTTTCAATAAAGTTGAAAAAAAGATGAGGTTACTTACCTCAAGTCAGCGGGCTTAAAAGCCCGAGTGCGCGCACTTACTTACCTTAGACATAATTCCGAGAAAGACTCTTGATCAAAAATGCATTTAGAGGGTCTTTTTGCGAAGTCGCATGTTGAAAAACCTGGTAAGACAGTCAAAGTATACGAATACTCACAAATTTCATACTTTTGTATAAAAGTGGCGAGTTCCATTCTTTACCTTTCTCAGTACTGCACTTATTTCCTAAAAAAAATTAAAAGTTGTTTCATTGCATTTAAATTTTGAAATTTTGACTAAAAAATCATGACACCCTTGTGGTTAGAAGGATTCTACACTGCAACCACAAGATTTTGTGTCTAAATACTATGCTGTAATTGTTTCATTGCAGAAATTTTTTTTTGAAGAGGCTTTGTAATTTATAGAGCAGTTTAAAAAATTATGGTGTAGCTGTCTCCGTGCTGCAGTGGGTAGATTTTTGTTTTTGCATTTAAAGTCACAATTCCTTCTGCCAGCATTTTTTGGACAATACTTTTTTTTGGCGCAAATCCACTTTTTTTTTGGCGCAAATTTTTGTTTTGCGTAATTTGATTGAAAATTTTCAATTTTTCTGAGAAGTTTTAACGTCATCGTGTAGCCCTGCTCTTCTAGTTTCTGATGAGGTATCATTTATTGTAGTGCTGTGCCCGAGCGAGATCTCGTCTCGAAAATCTCGCTCGCTCGGTCTAAATTGAGATCAAAATCTCGTCTCGAAATCTCGCTCGAAAATTTTCAAAAGTCTCGATCTCGGTCTCGAAATTTTTAAAATCTCGAAGGTCTCGCTAATAGTTAGTAAGCTTTGCAAGAAAATCCAGTAGTGCTGTGCCCGAGCGAGATCTCGTCTCGAAAATCTCGCTCGCTCGGTCTAAATTGAGATCAAAATCTCGTCTCGAAATCTCGCTCGAAAATTTTCAAAAGTCTCGATCTCGGTCTCGAAATTGTTTTTGCTTAAAATCTCGTCTCGAAATCTCGCTCGAAGGCTAGGGCACAGCACTAATTTATTGCATTATCTTGAGAAAAGTGATACAAAAAGGTAAAAGTATAAACTTAATTGTTTCTCTAATTTGGTTCATACTTTTATCTTTTTGTATCACATTTTTTTAAGATAATGCAATGAATGATACCTCATCAGAAACTAGAAGAGCAGGGCTACATGATGACTTAAGACTTTTTAAAAAAGTTGGAAATTTTTAATCTAATTACGCAAAACCAAAATTTTTGCCAAAAAAAAGTGTTTTTGCGCCAAAAAAAAAGTATTGTCCCATTTTTTTAAAATTTTTTTGATTCTTGGTCACTTTCTAAGTAGCACAGTAACATATAAGTGTTTCGGTCTAACCCAAGCACCCAGCACCCTTTAAGCAATAAAATACGATTCACATCGCTTGAGTATCTTTCAGGGGGTTCGGGTTACCACCACATGGTTGGAGCAGTATCCAGGTGGTTTAGGTACCATGCAGGTAGTTGGGCCCTATCCAGATGAAATGGGCACTATTTAGGTGATTCGAGCACTACCTGGGTTGTTGAGAAAGTATCTGGATGGTAAGGATACTACCCAGGTGATTTGGATACTATCCAGACGGTTTGGCCACTATCCAAGTGGTTTGGGTGGTTCAGGGGGCCATGGCATTTCGTCGAAATTCAGTTCGTCCAAAATCAATTCGTCCAGAGACAATTCGTCCAAAATTCAATTCGCCCAAAAGTCAATTCGCCCAAAAGTCAGTTCGTCCAAAATGCAATTCGTCCAAATTTGAATTTTAAGTCAAAATTTTTGAGAAAAACCATTTGTACGGTCACAGTATAACTTAAAACGCTTGAAAACCCGTGCAAGAGTGGCCGAAAGCAAATAAAATCTCGTTTTTAGGGGGTTTACTAAAGGGGGGACAAACTTTTTGTGGAAAAACGGTTGAGCTTGTCAGAATCGCGATGTGATCGCGTGAATCGCTAAGAATCACACTACCAAAATATCCGGAACTATTTTAAACCACTCCACACTGTTTAAGGTGGGTTCGCGATGTTTGGTGGTGAGATTCTGAGCGACTAACCCGATCACATTGCGATTCTGATTCGCTCAGTCGTTTTTCGCGAAAAATTCGCCCTTCTTTAGTGAGCTTCAAACCAGTTTTATTTGTTTTATAAATCAGTTTAATAAACCAGTTTTTACAAGCTTTTCGCCACTGTGGTATGAGATTGGTCCTTCGTAAATTAATCTCGTAATATATTACTGGTTTGAATCCGGTAGTGTTAAACAATTTTTTCCTGACCAAGTAGTTTTTAATGAAGAAGTAAGCTTCAGGGTGAATACTAAGGCCACCTGGAACCTGTTATAAACGGGTTCCCCCTCAAGAATCATTATTTTTAGATCCAGCCAAAAGTAAATAAAAAGTACTATATCCTACGCTCAACCTATCCTGAACAAAATATGATTTTTTCATACCAAAACAGCTACTTAGATTGCAGAAACTCCAGCTCTCGAATAGTTTCAGCCCGCCTAGTACTCAGGTGGCAGTTTAAACACGTGGTATTTAGTGTGATACTTAGGGAGAAACAATTAGGTGATAGTATTGAGCGGCCTAAATATTGGGGCTTAGGTGTAAGTGAATCAATCAATACCAATTGGTGAATATTTTGACGGACTCGATTTTGCTCAAATTTGGACGAATTACAAATTTGGACGAACTGACTTTTGGACGTGTTGGCTTTTGGACGAATTGTCTTTGGACGAATTGAATTTTGGACGAACTGGATTTTGGACGAAATGCCGTGTCACCGGTTTAAGAAGTTCAAAATAATGACTATCTTTTCAAGACAATAACATAAAAACAATAAAAAAAAATATATGTGAAAAGTGACCCAAGTGCACCCTCCTCTCAGTGCACCCTCCTACCAAGTTGGGCCCTATCCAGATGAAATGAGCTGAGTATGCATGAAATGAGTATGCTGTCGTCAGCTGCAAATATATAATCAATAGTTTTGGACAATAAGAGCTTTTTTTTAGATGACAGCCATCAGTTTTCCATAGAAGAAAAAACAGGAGTGGTAGGGTATTCTGGATCGCCATCCTTTCTGCCTTCCTCTACCACTTTGGTTGTGCATGTAAGTGTGGGATAATGCTTAGATGGGGTGACACTAATGGTGCTAGCTTATTGTAATCATTGATCCAGTATCTTGTTAGGCTCTTTAAATATTATGAATTTTATGAATTTTTTTTATTGAAAAATACAAATTTTGGCGTTTTCAATTCAAACAATAGGTATTTTCACAGCTTCTGGTATCAGTGGAAAAAGAAGACGTGCAAAACTAAAATAGCAAAAACTTTAAGTTATGAAGCATGTAGTGCTCGAACATCCAAGATTCAGACCAGCTGAATACCTTTTTCTATCCATCCTATAGTTTTAAAGGAGTTTGCAGGCATCTCAAGTGGACAGACCAGAAAGAAATGCTAGTGCCGTGCTCGTAATCACCAACATCAATGCATCCTCTTTCTCTTCAGTGGTCAACCAACAACAGTCTCAACACTCTGTTATTTTATTCAGGTACATACGGGCACCGGTGTGCAGTTTTTTGTCGTGCAACTATGTAGAATTATCGAGTCGAGGCCTCGATTTCGAGTTTTGGACTCGAAAACTCGAAAAATTTTGGGTTTCAAGTCCTTTTTTTTTCGAGACTCGAGGCCTCGAAAAAAATTTCGAGTCTTTCTTTCGAGTTTTGGACTCGAAAATTTTCGATTTTCGGTCGAAAAAGAGGCCTCGAAAATTTAGGGGCCTCGACAACCCTATAACTATGGGTACAACTGTATAACAGTTTTATCACTGCTATTCAGTTGCCTTCCAACTGTCCCAAAGGAAGGCGTATACTCCAACTACCAGTCAGAAATAGCACTTACCAACTGCTGGAGGCAAGTCGACTGCCCTTCTCAATATCCCAGGATGGAGTGTTGACTGTGATTGGAGTGCTCCACAAGCCAGAATACCACCTTGCAGTGGAGGTGGATGATGGTGGTAGTCAACAGGTGGGAATGGACATATTAGACATATTTTTAGTTGGATTGCAGAAGATTGAGGTGAATGTGATGGTTTATCCCTCACTGGTCACAGGCCCAGAGTTTGGAGAGCAGGAGTATGTTTTTGAGTTGGACCCTTTAGAAGCGATGTTGGGCAGAGTGCAAGCACACAGCTATGCCAATCAGCTGGGCGATCAATCTCTCTTCTACACTTTACTGAATGCAAACGAGTAGGTCGAGGCTAGCTCATTGAGGAAGTTTATAATTATTCTCCTTCACGTGGTCTGTGGGTTTCAGATTTAAATGCGTCCACCTGTATACTAAAATAGACTAAATAGACTTTTTCTTGTTACTTTTCATTCCCAGGTTTCTATTTTTAGTTTTTATCAGCAAAAATAAAGTAATAAAATTTTGACATAAAATCTCAAAATTTTAAGGAAATCAGGTCTCCAAAAAGGAAAAAAAGTTAAAAGAAAGGACATTTGGGAGGCCTGTCTTTAATAATTGATGAAGCCGACTTAAGGAAACAAAGCTAATAATATTTTCCAGTAGTTGGCTAGATTTGCACCGCATTTCCGAGATTCTTTGCAATTAATCAATTTAAGAGACTTTGAGATGGATGCAGAGGGAGTGTTAACTACGAGGAAACAGCCAAAAGAAAAAAGATATACTGAAGAAATTATCCAAGAGTTGATTGGAATGGTTGAGGATGTTCAGGCAGGAGGTTCTCGTAGAAATAATAGCCTGAAAAATAATGTTGATCAACATACAGGAACTTTGTGAGAATACTCATCAAATCTCCACCTAATAACAGTAAATACCGGATATCATTCTGGGGACTTCTCTGTTTTGTCTCCATTCTCGCAAATTTGGTGGTGTTCACAATGGTTTGCGGAAAAAAAGATTGTGGAGATGTAAGCTACGCTCTTTCTAAAACATATATCCTAAAAAAATATTTCATTTTCAGCTACCAGAGTAAGCGAGGTTGTTCAATAGGAAGTGAGTGGATGGGTGGATGTCCACCTGGAGTAACCATCACAAGTCCTATATCCACCTCTGACATGATGATTTTGCCAGCTGCTACAGGATCAATAAATTTTGATTAGAAATACGATATGTACTTATAAAGGAGATTCCAATATTATTTTACTTGAAAGTCCTACTCCCATTCTATCTGGCCCCAAAAGGACAATACGTGAAAAGGCCAAGTTTTGGCGGATAGGGCCTCGGTTTTTCAGTTTATTAAAAAAGGCAAAAATCAGTTCACTTTTTGAGTGTGCGTAGATTTTGCTTTTTTCACACGAACAAGAAAACGGCAAACGGGCGTTTACCAAAATAAAAAATAATTATGCTATTTTGGGAGACCGGAAAAAACCGTGGCGAATTTTTACAAAAGCGTGATACTTTTTCGCCAAAACGTGACATTTTTCCGCTTTATCCAGGGCTGCCATATGTCCTTTTTAAAACTGGAATCAGGGAACTGCAGACACGCCTCTATGGTCAAAAATAGAAAGTTTTGAAGTGCATTGAATCGGTAAACATATTCCGCCGTCAAAAACAACAGGGGACCAAGGCAAATTTTGCACTTTTTCATTTTTCCGAGGCTCTTAGTTTCCTTTTTTATTTCTGTGGGGAAAAACCCTCGCGGCTAGCTATAGTAAATCGACTATGTTCTACAAGATGCATTTTCACAATTTGCGTATCGAATTTTACAGTTCGGGGGTTCCCTTGTCAGATGTTTTCACATCGTCTGTAGGTGAGATTTTTCTCTATCGATTGAACGGTCAAACTCTCTAGTTAAAAATAATTTTTGAGGAAATCACACCGAAATGAGGTAAAAAACCATGTTCTTTACCTCGGTGTTTTTTAGTGGGTTTTTACCTCACTTTTACTGTGATTTCCCTAAAAATAATTTTTAACTAGGGTATTTGACCACTCAATCAATAGAGAAAAATCTCACCTACAAGACGATACGATTACTTCTTTCATATAATCAGCAAGATCTACTATATAATTTAATAGGTCTAAATTACTCCAATTACATTGGTAACTTACTAAATCGGTTCGCCAAGCGTACTTACCCGACTTTCCTGGCACACCCACTTACTCACCACTCTCCCAGCATGACTTCTCAATCTCCTGGCACGCTTGCCCATTTTCTGACTGAGGAGCCCTTGACGCCGGCGGATACCCTCGCCTCTGTCAAGGCGCAAATATGATTACAAAAATCACAAATAAGATAACTTCAACAGTTATCAACTATGGTAGCGATGTCTGGAGATTAAGTAAGGGTACCCCCACTCACTCTTCGGATACTCTCACTTAATCTCCACACATCGCTACCAACTTTTATGGTACCCTACACACTCTCCTGGTACCCCTTCCCACTCTCCTGTCACACTTAATCACTCTCCTGGTACCCTACTCACTTCCATGGTACCCCTACCAACTCTCCAAATACCCCACCCACTCTCCAGGCACACTGACATACTCTTCAGGTACTCTCACTCACTCTCCAGACACCCCTATCCACTCTCCAGGCACCCCTACCCACTCTCCAGGCACCCCTACCTACTCTCCAGGTACCCCTACTAACTCCACAGGTACCCCTGCCCACTCCCCTAGTATCCCTACCCACTCTCCGGGTACCCCTACTAACTCTCCAGGTAGCCCTACCCCCTCTCCAGGCACCCCTACACACACTCCTGTAGCCCTACACACTCTCTCCTGCAGGTCAATTTAAATGTTGGAAAAATTTTGAAAGAAAAAAATTTTGGAAGAAGGTGATACAGTCAAATTAGATCACGTTATGAATCTCGGTCTAACCGACACACCTTGACTCATCCATACTCTATTGATGAGACTCAACTATGAAGTTTACAATCCTCCCCCACACGAACTGATCTGATGGAGGCGATAACATCATATTCGTGTTTCTCGATCCCGACTTCCATGAGAAAGCCGGTTGTTTTTTTATTCTGAGAGAATAATATTTCCAACAAAATGGTTTTTTAGTCAAAATTTCAAAAATTTTTATTGGCGCCTTTCGAATTTGAAAGGTAATAAGGACTGCGTTGGAGGATGAGGATATAAAAGGGGCCACCAATGACACAAGGCCTTCTAACAAGAAGATGTTGAACAAACTTTCAAATACTGGGGCTTATCCAGGGCTCCGAATCGTCCTTTTTAAAAAGATTTGTCCTTTTTTTGGCACCCTGAATCTTTTTTATTTTTGAAAATTTAGTCAAAATCTTTTTTTCGCTTCAAAATGGCAACAAGCACTGGATAAAATTACCCTTGCACTTCAAAAATAGTCAAAATGTCCTTTTTTACCCAAATGTCATTTTTTTGAAATTTTTTATTCGGAGCCCTGGCCTATCGCATAAATAAACTCTGGTATGCATGCTTTTTCCATGCATCCAGAGTCATTGTCGAGTGATTTGTGTCTAAGGTATGTGGGTGTGCGCATCTCCATTCCAAACCTACTCCATGCATCCAGAGTCATTTTCGAGTGATAGTAAACAATAGGACTTTGTCGGGTCCAAATTGCCGATCAGCGTGCGCAGTGGGAAGCGGAGATAGCTCATCCCTGGCGTCCACAGGACTCGAATAAAAAAAATTAGGCGTCCAAAAAATAAATCAGGCGTCCAATGTTTTTACAAGGCAATTTTCTAAATTTAACATCATATATTAGTGGTCATAATATACTATTTTAAAAAAAATCTAACATTGGATCATAATTATTAATATTTTTGTAGCATATATTCTAGCATCGAAATGAATACATTTTTCTAATAACTACTAGCATATTTTCAAATACAGGCTCATTTTTGCGTACTTTTTCAACGGTATAAATTTTTTCAAACATATTTTTCAAACCTTTCAGGCTACGATTCACAGCCAGACATGTTTTATAACGGGTACCTAAATACCCTAAGAGATGGAATTTCAACATAGTTTTGTTAACTGGGGCCTACCGCATGAAGAAACTCTGGTATGCATACACTTTCATGCATCCAGAGTCACTTTCGAGTGATTTGTGTCTAAGTATATGTGTGTGCGCATCTCACTGATCGACACCCAACTGGCAGGACTCCCAACTGGCAACGAACGAGGGTCAACTGCCGACGAATTACCAAATTCTGATCAAAATTCAAATTTTAATTGAGTTTAAGCGTTGCAAAATTTCGACTTTTTGTTTGTTTTACCATGTTTTTCAACATGGCCGTGGCAAAAAAAAACTCTAAATGCATTTTATGATCAAGAGTACTTTTCGGAATCATGTCTAAGTAAGTGAGTGCGCGCATCTCTAACCAACAAGTCCTTTACCAGTCCTTTTTCGGATCCCGATTCTGGTTCCTGTCCCCATCCAAATATCAATTCCAGGCCCAACTCTATCATGATTTGCTCTTTCTTGGCTGACTTCAAACGCGTATTTTCAACTTTGGAGCGAATTTTTTGTGTTGAATACCCAAGTAACCAAAAACACATGTAAAGCAGTAGCGATTAGTTTCTAAAATACGTTTTTGAGACTCCAGTTTTGGTTTCGGCATAAATAAAATTCCGATTCCGGTTGCGGTTTTTACAAAATTCAAACCCTGATTCCGCTGTTAGCAAAAGTCAAATTCCGACTCCGGTTCAAATATCTATTTCGAGACAACTCTAAGTAACACTAGCAGCAACCTCGGCGATGCATATATGAAGCTGTACACCAAAGCAATTCCCATTTCGAATCGCTCAGAACCCCATCTAGAAAGCTCAAAAGCCAAAAATAACTGGTTTTGGGGTTATAATAAAGGAAGTAAAATTTTTGCGAAAAAGCGATTGAGCGGATCAGAACTCCACTCCGATGGGCTTAATCGCTTAAAATCGTGTGGTTTAGCGTAGTTTGATGTGGTTTAGAATGTATTAGTACGGAATTTTAAGAGATTAAGCTCATCGGAGCGGAATTCTGATCGGCTCAATCGCTTTTTCGCAAAAAAAGTTTACCCCCTTTAGTAAACCCCAAAAAACAATTATTTTTGGCTTTTGCCCATTCTGGAGTGGGTCCTAAGCAATATTTAAAAGACTATGGGTCATAAATAACACCGCACCCCCTCCCCATAAATAACCCGGTTAGTTAGGGGGGGGGTGTGTTATTTATGGGGGTTATTTGAGGGGGTTATTTATAGGGTATTTATCGCAGTCTAATTTTTAATATATGTAAGTTCGAATTAAGGTAGTGGACATTTCACTATTTTTTAATAAAGTTCCAATCCAGGTGGTGGACACATGATTTTTTTCGCAGGAAAGTTCAAATTCAGTTGTAGTGAATGTATAATTTCAGTTTATTCATTGAAGTTCGTATCCATATAGCGGATTTTTATTACTTTATTTAAGGTTTAACACCCCTTTTTACTTTTTTCGCATATATTTATGTGAATATCATTTTCATCATGTTTGTGATCGCTTTTGTGCTGTGCAATATAAGTATTATGTAGAATATTTTCGGAATTGTGTTCGGAATTGTTTATTATATTAAACAATCCACACTCAGCACCCTGGGTAACGTTAAGCTTTAAAACGGGTCATGTTAAAGTACTAGGTTGTCGTTTTTTAAAGTTTAATAGTTACTCGAATTAAAGTTTAACATGACCCGATTTAAACTCAAACTTGAGTTCCTGTGTGGATACCCTTTAGGTTGGTTTACCTTGGTCCCCAAGGCAAAAAGTCAAATTTGGTAAATATTGTTTTTCGAAAATTCCATTTTTTTGTGAATTAAACTCAAACTTGTGTAAAAAAGTGTCATAAAAAAACTATTCTTTGGTTTTTAGCATATAAAACTTACTTAGAAGACATCTAAACACTGTTCTTAAATGAGTAAAAAATACAAAACCGCCCCCCCCCTCCTGATTCGGGAGTCCCGAATTCAATAAGTGTCGTTTTAAGCACATGATAATTTTTAAGCGTCGTTTGAACATGATTCACAAATTAGTAAAAAATGCGACCATCAAACAACCAATAGACGGCCCAAAGCGAATAAGCCCCCAAATCTGAACTTTAAAAAATCATGTGTCCACCACCTGGATTGGAACTTTTTCAAAATAATGAAATGTCAACTACCTTAATTCGAACTTACATATATTGAAATGTGACTACGATAAATACACCATAAATAAGCCCCCTCAAATAACCACCACACCCCCCCCCCCCGCCCCTAACTAACCGGGTTATTTATGGGGGTTATTTATAGACCAACCCCCCCCACCCCCCAGGGGTTATTATGGGTTTCTACGGTTTAAAAGTATAAGTGTTCATATATTCATAAACAAAGTTGTTGGTTCGAATCACTCTGGGTGCAAACTACCTATGTACTGCTATCTGAATACTACGTGAGTACTACCACTATGTAGCACCAACTGAGTAGCCATACCGTGTACCCCCTCATGGGTACGCCCTACCTGGGTATCCATTACATAAATAACTCCATCTAGTTATGTGTATACCCATCTGGTGACATCGACCAGGGTTTTCTTCCTGGGTACTATAAATATCATCTGGATACTGCTACTGGGTAGCACTGCGTATATACTAGGGTTGGGCAATGGGCATATGCCCGGACATATGCCGGGCATTTATTATGAAATTTTTTTTTTTTTTTTCTAATTTTTTTTAGAGGGCCGTTATATAGAGGTTTTGTATTTTTAAAAGTAAAATTATTCAAATATTGAAAAACGATCGGCAAAATCGGAATCCTTGCGATATTTGCGACCAGACTGTCAAAACAGAATTTAAAAAAGCTTTGAAAATCGAGCTAAAAAAAGTGTCGGACCCAAGGTGCGAACGAACTTTTAGGGGGGGCCGTTATATAGAGGTTTGACTGTAGCTGAAATTCTGAATTTTTTTTAATTAAAAGTGAAAATTCATGCTAAATTAGTGATAAAGTGGGTTCTAAACTAAATAATTTATGAAATAAGCAGTAAATTTTGAGGGGTGAATAAAAAAGATAGGGTAAAAAAGAATGTTGGGGTCAACGATGTTGAGAGTCAACAGTGTTGTGGGGGGGTTCAACATACTCAAAATCACGATAGAAAGCAGGGCTAAATTTTGATTATTAGTTGTATATGATTATGCCTGCGAAATTTCACGTAAAAACAAAACTTCTCAAAAACTGCGAAACTTCCGAAAGCCTGCAAGTTTTCTTCGCGAATTTTTCTTTTTTTTGCAAATTTCGCAGGCGCAATCATATACAGGGTGTTTCAAAAAAAGTCCCCATTTTTGAAAAATAATTTTAAGCGATTTTTAAAGCAATTTTCAGCGTAAAAATATTTTATCCACTTCTTTTCAATGTTTTTCATAGAAAATAACACTTACAGTGTGTTCAAGATCTAATATGCGGAGGTTTCCGAAAATTTCGGAAATCGGCGGGCAAAAGGTTACGTACACCAACTTTTTGAAAATGGGGAGTTTTTTCGAAACACCATTTACAACTTTAAATTCAAAATATAGCCCTGCTTTCTATTATCATTTTGAGTACAGTCGAGTCCCACTATAGTGCGATCCCGCTATAGTGCGACTCCCACTATAGTGCGACTACCTTCCGGTCCCAGAGTCGCACTATAGCGGGACTCGACTGTATAAAATATATGTAATGATGTCAACTAGAGCAACTATAAAATCGTAAGTTCTGAAACAGTTCCGAAAACTACCAGGATACGCTGAATTGGACCAGGGCAAATTTTTTCGAAAATCTTTTTTTTCGAAAAAATGTATTGCGAAATTTTTATCTGATGTGTTTTTTGCCAAGCGGATTTATGGTAATATCGATTGGTGTAAAAAAATAAGGGGTTAAAAATAAAAATAAAATTTAACTGAGGTTGGAAACGCAACCGTGGCATAAAAAAAGCCAAAACGTGACAGAAAAAAGATTTATCAGTTATTTTTTGATCAGGGACATTAACATCAAGATAATGAAGAAAATTAATTCGTTTTTTTAACAATAAGCGTCAAAGTAGGGCTTAAATTTTTTAAACGAGAGATCTTGAGAAATTTTTATAACATGTAATATACTTCTGCCTCTACGAAGGAGGCATTGTAGGCTTGTAGCTGAATTGAAGGGCATGCCCGTGCGTTACACGGAGAAAAGGCGGGGAGAAAGCCTTTGATAAACCCAGACATTAGTAGGATTAAATATTAAATGAAAATTCGATGCTACTGCGGTATAACCCACCATCCCCTAAAAGCTAGTGTCATATAAAAATTCCCCAATAATTTTTGGAGGTTACCTAAAATCACTTTTCCCAAAAAATTGTACGAAAGCCCTTTTTAGTAATGACCAGGCCCTAAACCTAACACGGGAAAGGCACGACCACCCCGTCACGTATCAAAGAACATTATATACCAAAAGATAGTTCTCATTGAGCTGATCACGATCACGGAACCGTTCGCAAAATCTGCTACGTAATAAACTGCCCCGAGATATTGGCTTTTGAAAATTAAAATTTTTTATGGCAGATTAGCGTTAATCATGAAGTGGTATGTGTGGCGCAGTGGTATGGGTTCGTAAAAGTTGAAGTGCACCCCCCTTGAAGTGCACCCCCCTGTAGTGCACCCCCTAAGTGCACCCCCATGAAGTGCACCCCCTCTGTAGGGGGGTGCACTTCAAGGGGGTCCACTTAGGGGGTGCACTACAGGGGGTGCACTTCAGTCATTTTCATGTATTTTTTATCTTTTTTGTCTCGAAGGGAAAGTCACAATTTTATGTATTTTCAACCAAAATATGACTTTTTGCCTTAGGGGACCAAGGTTAATTGTTGGTTAGAAAGTATTCAACTATGTTTTAAGCCAAAGCTTTTATATACGGCAAAGCCTTTATATACATTTTATCAAGATCCCTGTTTGGATTCATTCAGTAAAATATCTTTAATTTACGTCTTTCTGTCTTTTAAGTATTATTTACACTCAAAACGTTATTTCACATAAGCTTAAGATCAAGCTAGTTGTCTTGCACATTATATCAGTTGCATAAAAAAATAATTATTTGAGGTACTATCCATGTGGTTCGACTGCAAATAACCTAGAAAAATAAAAAATGCGCCCAAAGAGAATTGAACCTATGACCTAGAAAAAGCAAAAATTATCCTTTTATCCACTCTTATTCACAACTACCATGTTTATCGAAATCGGTTTATATTCCAAAGAGCCTTATTTCAATTTTTTTAATGATGACCAATATCTATGCATATCCGAGTAATCTGGGTACAATACACCACCCCACATATTTTTATAATATTTAGATGGTTTACACATCTTATTCATTTCTAGATTTTTATGTCAAAAATGTTTTTCTAGCAACAAAAGAGCAATAAGGACTGTGCAAAATAGCATGTTTTTACCAAAATACCCTAAATCTACTTATTTACAAAAAATTAAGATACCAGCCCTGTATAAAACTAATCAATCGTAATATACGGCTCAAATGTTGCACCACAAAAAACAGTAACATCGGCTAAACACCAAACTTCCTCTCATAATCAAGTGATTTGTACCGTACTCCCAAGTTTATGGCACCAAATAATATGATTATGTACTGTGCGCAGAGGGCGCTAAAGCAAAAAAAGTTCAATTATTTCGATTACGCGTGAAAGTATCCTTTTCAAGTACCACAAGGTTAAAGAACATGAGATATACGAAAGAGTAGCAAGATGTTTTAAAGTTGGAGTAGGTAAGGTATCTGCAACTGTATTTGCAAATTACCCTAAAATTTAAGCATTCACCTTGGTGCCCTAAGGCAAAAAGTCATATTTTGGTTGAAAATACATAAAATTGTGACTTTCCCTTCGAGACAAAAAAGATAAAAATACATGAAAAATGACTGAAGTGCACCCCCCTGTAGTGCACCCCCTAAGTGCACCCCCCTTGAAGTGCACCCCCCTACCAGAGGGGGGTGCACTTCATGGGGGTGCACTTAGGGGGGGTGCACTACAGGGGGTGCACTTCAAGGGGGGTGCACTTCATATGCTGTCGTATGGGTTCACGCTCGTTCTTAAAAATGTTCGATTCCGAATCGGTGTAATTTTTAGTTTTTTCAAATTTTATTTACCGGTCCCTCTGTATGGTCCTTCTGTGTTTTGGTGCTGACCATCTACAGACAAATTAATCCACAGACCAGGGCTCAAACCACAAGGCGGACAAGCGAAAGTCGTGTTATTGACGTTATATACCAAAAAAATATTGTCGTCGAGAAAATCGATATTTAAAAACAGAAGTTTGAAAGAAGTTTTGACCATTACAAAAGGTGAATAAAGTTTAAAAAATTAAAAATTACACCGATTGGGAATCGAAATTTTGAAGAGATAAGAAAGAGCGTAAACCCACACCACTGCGCCACACATACTTGTTCATGATTACTGCTGATCTGCAATACGTCGTAGATCGAAAATTTCTAATTTTCAAAAGCCAATATCTCGGTGCAGTTCAGCGCATAGCAGATTTTGCGAACGGTTTCGTGATCAGCTCGAAGAGAGCTATCTTTTGGTATATAACGTTCTTTGATACGTGACGGGGTGGTCGTGCCTTTCCCGTGTAAGTTAAACTTATTGGGGGGGGGGGGGGGGTTTGCTTATAATGCACTAGCGCAACAATTAATTTACTGCATACACTTAATTATTTTGCTTCTTTTTACATGTCTGCAAACTTTTTTTGCTCACTTTCTCGTGCATTATTTCCTGCTGTTGCAGTCTACTGGTGTGGTCAGTTAAAGATAGTAGTGCTCAGAAGAGCACTCATACTCACCTCTCCACCTATCCACCCACAACTACATATATATTAATGTTGGTGATGAATGGGCAGCAAGTAAAAGGTCATTTTTCAAACCCTGCTGCACTAGGACCACCACTTCAAAGGGTCAAACATTCGGGAGTGGGTGAGCAGCAATGGCCATATCTATTTCTTGTTGTTGTTGAAGGCTGTGTTCCAACCTTTGCTCAACCCCTAATTTGTTCAGTGATACCTGCGCTTCCTGCCCAAATACCCAATCTGAAAGTGTGTGTGCTTCCCGCTGTGCTATCAATGGCAAAAAGGAGTGAACAGGAAAAAAGAGCAGCAGTAATAATAGCTTTTCTTTGTTTTGCCTTATTTGCATTCAGCAATGTCCAAAATAGCCATCAGGGTTTTGTGATTTTTTCTTTGTTTCTTTAAATGTGGTGTTTGAAATTAAGTTTTATTAATGTCAATTGAATGCCGAGGGCCATTAGAAAGCTCTAAACGGTTATAAAATAACGGTAAAAGTCGTTTGAGGATGGTTTTGGACAAAATGTTAAAGTTATTTTTATTAAGGCTTTATCCAAAAATGTCTAATTTTTTTGAATTATTCGCGAGACATTGTCCAATTTTTGCAACTTTGTCTCGCGTAATTCTTTTATTCTTATATAATATCCACGGGGTGTCAACAAGTCGAAAGGCAAAATCGACACTTTTCTTGTCGAGACAAAAAATTTAAAAACGATTAATTTTTGGCTTTTCGATTATATTTTCCAGCTTTGTATTCTTGTTTGTAGTGTGTGTCATATATAAGAAATTTTTTATCATTGGATTGCGCAGGAATCGCTCTGTTGATTGGAAAGAATTTACCGAAAGAGCTTGAACAAAAAGAAGTTTGAATTAACGTTTGGTAGAGTCAAACCTCCAACTTCAAACGGCTTTATCTCCGAGCAAATCCGAACAAAAAATTCTGGCCGACCATATAATAGCATTTTTCTCATCATTCCTATGATGTATTTAGTTGTTCAATACGCCGTCAATTTTTGAATTAACTGGTGATTTTATGAAAATTGACATGTTTTAGTAAGCTAATGGACCTCATATCTCCGCTTACCGTAAATGCTCTAATTGAAGCCCATGGGCTTGAATTAGAACACACAACCCCCCCCCCCCCCCAAGCACTTTGTGGCATTGTGTTTGACGATTGATATTTTTAAATAATTCTTTTTATTCCAATCCCCTTTAGTAGCCAAAATGCGTACACGTTTTGCCAATGAGATCTTTTTGCCAATGGCATTTTTTTGCCAATGAGATCACTTAGCCATTTCTTTGTTAGGCAAATTACCACTCATTTTGTAGCCAGTGAGATGAGCTGCCGAATGAGTGGTAGTTTGCCAGACAAGGGAATAACATTATTTGAGAAAGAAGCTATTGGCGAAAACATACCATTGGCGAAGTGATCTCATTGGCAAAAAGATGCCATTGGCAATAAGATCTCATTGGCAAAAGTTTCATTGGCAAAACGATTATTTCGTTACCCCACCGCCCCCTCCCCCAACCACCCTCAAATTTTTGAAAGTGATCCAAAAACAGGTCCTAAGCCACTTTTTTCTGCTAAATACAATACAAGAAACATTTGTGACAGTTTCCGATCAAAAAATAAAATAAAAATTCAAAAAATTTTGACGTCAACTCACAAAGGCCAGATGGTCTTTTTAGGATATTTTGGAGCCATTTTTCAATTATTTTCACATTTTTATTCAAGGGTAGGCAAGGCATTGCTCAAAATGTCTCGAATTAACATGGGAAAGCCTAAATGGGCCAAACTATGCGTTTTGTGCAAAATTTCACGCCGTCCACAATGGCTGAAAAAAATTTCGGAAAGAGGAGGGATCCCAACGGGTAAAACAGCATTTGAAAATTCCAGCAAAATTACCTATTTTTCAAATGCTGTTTTTTTCAATTTTTTAAATTATTACTGTCTAATGGATGCAAATTACTTACAGAAAGTGGCAATCTCAGAGAGGTGTTTCTGTTTTTGTACTGGAGAACTTAGTTTGACTTATAGTACCACAAACAAATAAAAATTTTATAAAAGCTTCGGAGAAGTTTCTAAGATAATAGGACTGTGGGTGGAGTATAAATAAATTGAGGGAATAAATTGAGGATAGGGGTAAAATGTTCTAGTCTGTATGCATAAACCAAGTGAAAAAATACAATGCGAGAAATACGATTTCAAATTGGGGCCCACAAAGGGGCCTAGTCCGTAAAAATAGCGACACTGGCAGATAAGTCTCAGAAAAGCATAGCCAGTCTTTTTAATAAAGCGCTGCTCCGGTGTGCAAATAAAGAATACAAACTATACACCAAAATAATATAGCAATTTAAAAAAACAGATAAAATAAAGCGAGATATTATTTCAGCATTTCTTGAGCTCTTTCGATATTTTTGGCATTCTTTTCGATGAGATCTTTGGTTATGTTTGGAATTGTCTGTTCGATATCCCTTATTTTGTTCACTAGATCGCCAAGCTGTTGAGATAGGGTTATTTGGAGAGACTTCGACAAATAATCAGCTCGCTCAAGTGCTTCTTTGAGTTGCTTCACTCGACGTTGCAGATTGATGATTGTTTGACGCTCCATGTCGTCAGCCGGCATTCGCTGCATAATGCCTGCGGAAAGGGAAATTGCTTCATTTGCAATATTGAGGTCCTCTTGAAGCACAGTATTTTCAGAATGCCACTCTTCGCACTCTTTTTTAAGCGCATCTAGCTGCCCTGTCAGATCATTGTAGACTTGAAAAAGCTGAAAAATTTAAAGTGGTAAAAAAGAAATCTGTAATTTTGAAATGAGACATGCCAAATTCAAAAATTTCGATTAAAAAATGGATATTCAAAAAAAGAAATTCCGACCTATTATTCACAAATTCAAATCAAAAGATTAATAAACATTATTCCATACCTTTTCAGCTTGCACAATCATTTGGGGTGTGAGAATGGCATTACATCGCTTCGACACTATGAGTAGTTTGGCAGAGGTCTTGTAGTCGAGGAATCCGAAAACATCCACCAAAGTTTCAGTTGGAAGCACCATTGTAAAGTGAGCTGAAACTGAAGTCTTAGTTAACAAACCTATGCTCAAATAGCAAATTTCAAGTCATCGTATTTCCTCTAATAGAGAACTCCCCCCTCCCCTGAAATGAAAAAAACGTGTTCGTGGCAGTGTGTTTTTGACCCACTTTTTGATTACTTTTCTCAGGCAAGTTACCACTCATTTTGTAGCTCATATCACTGACTAACTTGCCTCGGATCACTTTTTTAAAAGTGGGCCAAAAAGACAACGCTGAGAACACGGTTTTGAATAAAAAGGGGTTGGCTTTATTAGAGGAAATACGGTAGTTAACCTTGATCACCAAATTTTGTTTGAAAAGTCGAACAATCGAAAAAATGGTTTTATAAAATGATTTCTGGACCTGTGTTACAACTTTGTGCTAAGATGTTGCTGCAGCACTCAATCAAACTTTTGACCAGTTAGAATGATGAATTTTTTTTATCACTTTTTCAAAATAATTAGTATTTGGAGTCAAAACAGTTTTACCAAAAAACTTATGATTGAAAACTTTTTTGAAAAAAATAATTAGGGTTTTAGGTACGCCGGTGTCCCTTGCTATACAGGCTGTGAAATAAAAACTGCATCATTTTTGAATTCCTGCCTTTTTATTTTTCTTCAGCTGCTTCGCTCAAATTTTGGTGGTGTTTTGGGGCCATATATTCTATTGTTAATTAACTGTTTTTCAGATATCTTTTTTCAATGGTTGGCTGAAACCTCGAAATTAAAAATTGGGATTTCACCGGTTCGACGAAGCCCTTGGCAGATTTTTCTAAAAATGATGCAGTTTTTTATGGGGACCCTGTACTTGACAGTGATTTGTGTTTAACACTTTAAACACCTTAACTAATCTCCTCATAAGGATATGATAATTAGATTAATTTTTCTAAGATATCCATTTTTACATCCAGACAAAATTTTCGGTCTGAATTAAGGTTACTGCTTCGATGCGAAAATGTATTTTACGGAATTTTTATGCGAGGGAGCGATTTTCCGGCGTGACGAGGGATATTGGGAGGAGCTACAAAAATGAGAGCAATTCGAAAGCACCCAGCCCAGCCCCCTCAGCCATAGATATTTTTGTCAAGTCATTTCGACAATACTATTTCCATATTTTTGTGCTTTTTTTCAACTTTTCCGTGTTTTATGTTCTATTTTTAACAAAAAGTTGTTAAGTCAGTTCTAAAGTAGGCCAGACTCTTAGCCTTGATCGCTTCTTCAAAAAATTATCTGATTTCAACCCTCAGACCAATAAAATAGGGTTTTCAAAGGGCATTTCAATATACGCCCTACTGGCTGATTTTATCTGCAAGCTTAGAGATAAATGAGAAAGTGCCATTTTGTCCTTCCATGCTCCACACACGCCTATGGATCAAAGGGGACGGCTGAACACATTACCTGTTGTTGTTGCAACCATTTAATGAGTGGCTTTATCTGGCTCGGCAATCAGACCACTTTATTTTTTGTGTGTCTGTGTGGATGGCCATCTCCTTTTGCATCTCCCCCTTTTTGTTTAGCAATTCATCAATTTTTTTGGCAACCCACTCAAGGTTATCCTAGATTCCATCTACTTATGCTGTCTCATTATTTTGTTATTCTTGAGTCAAACCATAATTTATTTTGTTTGTTTGTCTGCTGCGTGCAGGTTGGATTTCAAGTTTCAAGGCCTTTTGTTTACAAATAAAAGTTAGAACTAGTCAAAAAGTAAAATAATAATAATTTTTTTCTTTGATAAAAAGTTTTTTATATTACTCTGGTAACTAAGAGATAGAGCTACAAAATAGGCCACCAACAAGCTACATATTGTTAGAAATTTTGTATGAAAATGAGTAGAGTCGCACTTAAACTGAGTCGATCCGGCTCTAGAGCCCGGATTCATCACTTTTATCTTTATTTTTTTAAGCAATACGCAATTTATAAATAACTCCTGTATAGCGCTGTCGTAGCAACAAAATTGCACTAACTACACCGTTTTTTTTCATTTAGAAAGAAAAAGGGCGCTAGTAGCGAATACCCCCTAAAAATTTTTCCTTATAAAAATTGCTGTAACTACCCTTTCGAACAACGAGTTTAGGCTTAGCCCTTAGGCTTAGGGGTAGGCCAGCGTATGGAAGTTGTGACTAATAACTGTGTTAAGCACTTATTTCTGGGTCTGGGACATATACTTGGGTTTTTACTCAGTTTTTAGAAGAAAAAATTGGCGCTACTTGCAAATAATCCCCCCCCCCAATCAACTTTTTTTTAAATGTTTCCAAACCCCTATATCAACCTAAAATCGCCTCAGAAGCTTAAGAAAGGCATCATTTTTGAGTTCTGGTCCATAAAAAAAAAAACTAAAGGCCTTTAAAAATTGAGGTAAAATGTGTCGAAGTCATTTTGGAATGAACTTGAATAGGGGTGGGTCACTAAATCGAGATCCGACTTCCAATTTCCAGTGTAAACGAAATCGATTTCTTTAAATGAAAAAGATTTTTGCAGCAAAACTTCGTCGAAATTTTGATTTTCGAAACTTTTGCTTGAAAATCTCGAAGCTTAGGTTTCAATTTTCATTCATTTTTCAAGTTTCAACGCAGCCTTGTACCGCACTATAACTACTAAATTAATGAGTATTGCACCCAGGTGGAATCGAACCAGTACAACTTTTTCCTTTCTCACTAAAAAACCTTTTCTACTTTGTTTTTAGCACCATTGCAGAACTTTTAATCCGAAGATTATCTCAGCACAAAATTTGTTTTTATCCTTCTCCATAAAACAGGTGGGAATTCCAGCGGTAATAAGCAACAAGAGGGGCAAATTAAAGGATTTAATTCGATACTTCTTTCACCAACAATGACCACTACGGGAAATACCATGCAAAGGAAGGAGGATGGGGGAATTTTCGCCCTGGTTTTGGTGTGGTTGATGGGCGAGAAATTCAACAATATAAATTAAATAAATCACTCAATCTTGCAGTCTTTGTCTTGCAGCATCCAAAATACGCCGGTTCAGCTGCTAAAATCGATCAATTGGTGGGTGGAGAGAAACAAAGAAACAGATTTCCCTTCTCTAGGTGGACTATTTCATAAGTCTCCTTCACTATTTTGTTTTCCCACAGTCATCCGGTCAACAACAAGAGGTTTTTAGAAGTAAGTAAGCTGGGAGACACTCATAAAATGGCGGATTTACTCACATGTATTTCATTATTTTTTCGTTGTTCAAGGTGTGTTTTAAACCTCTTTTGTAACAATTAGTTTTTTTCAAGAGTGAGATCAATAAAAATGTGGTTTCGAAATGATGTTTTGTTTATTAAGTTTATTTATTGTATATTTTTTGTATATTTCGCAAATTTTGTCTTGAATATGAAAAAGTGGGTATTTGCTGACGTTAGCTTTAAATGACTTACCGTATTTGCTCTAATAGGCCGACTACGCCTGATAAACCGACCCCTCTACTTCGGGCCAGAATTTTTTTTGTATAGTTTTGTATATTTTTTACTGTATAGTTTTTGGATTTTACGGCAACCGGACATTTGTCACTTTTTGAAACATTTGTCGCGCGACATTTGTCACTTTTTGCTATTTTTTTCCCGATACCTTTGTCACCTGACATTCTTGATATTACCTTACTCATATCTTTCTTATATTTTCATAAAAATTTGTTTGATTTTATAAGCTGGAATTTTCGAGTAAGAGCCCAAAAACTAGTTATGTGATAATAATAAGACCTAGAATTGACCTACACTTTGGATGTCTGAGATGCTTTGACCTAGAGCGGTAAGTAAAATCAATGAATGTACGAAAAATAGACAAACGCCGGACTACAAATTTTTAAAAAGTGACGAGAAATTTTTTCAAAAAGTGTTAAATGTCGCGCGACAAAAATGTCAAAAAGTGACAAATGTCCGGTTGCCGATTTTACCAAAATTTTAAGATCGGCCCCAAATTTTTTAGAGTTTCGGGGGATTAAAAATAAGCCCGCCGGTCGGCTATTAAAAAAAATACGGTAAATTTTCCATCAAATTTTCACAACTTGATTCACTTAGTGATTCTTCAGTCAATCTATTTTAAAGTTTTTCTGCAGCCCTGAATCTCAGTTTTCTAAGAACATATCAAGTGATTTTGTTTAATGGCACGACATGAACGAAAGTTTGTTTGATCTTTTTGCATTCATTTAATTTTTTGCCTTTGGAGACCAAGATAATTCATTTAAATAATTTATCCACGTGGACTAACAAAAGTAATAAATTGCGCATAGTTTTTTTTGTTAATGTTGGGCTTCGAGTAACGGATCCTTGATACAGTCGAACCTGGATAAACGGACATCCTCGGGAACGACGAAAAATGTCCGTTTATCGGCGGTGTTCGTTTATCAGGTGTGTTGTCTATAATTTTTTAAACAAAAAATAACAACAGTAATCATATAACTAAAACAAACACCAGTGTTTAAATACAAATGTTTGTTTCAGTTATATGATTAACACCAGTGTATTTAAGACAAAGAAGTTTATTTCAAACAATCAATCCATTTAAATTTTACAAATTTGAATGGAAGGTCAAGGCGAAAAAGAATTTTCGCAAATCGAGAGACCACTAAAAGTAAACATGTTTGGCGGCAATTAAAATAATTTGTACAATATGCAGGTGTCGATTTATCGAAGGTAATTATATTGGGCGGGACTGGACGTGAGGTCTCTGTTTATCGGGGGTGTTTATCTGACCAGTCAAAATCTTGTCGAGAATTCGACCGATCAAATTCTCGGTCAAAATTTACATTTTTTGGTCAAAACGGGTCAAAATATTCGCTTTAATTTTGTTATTGTATACTTTAAAAAAATTCACAAGAAAGGAAACGATAAAATTTATTCGTTTTGACCAAAATTTGACCGGTTAGTTTGAACTACATACCGTATTTCCTCTAATAGGAGCACCCGCTCTAATAAGCGCACCCCCTCAACTTTAAGGGTCTGGATCTCGGTGCAGAGTCAATTTTGCAAAGCTGTTTATTGCGTTTTCTTAACTTCCACGAGCTCTACGATTCCACTTTTTAGATTTTTTATTTTCACCCGAAAATCTCGAGATCGAATTCAAAATTTTCCAATTTTCGGGAGATTGAAAAATAAGCGCACCGGTGCGCCTATTAGAGGAAATACGGTAAGAAATTTGACAATAAGAGGTTTTCAGCACATCACCGTATTAATCTATCAGTCAATAAACCGAGAAAACAAAAAACGGGTACGGCAAAATTACGGCCAAAAAAGTCTTGCTTATACCTAAATTTTACATCTAAAATCTTTATTTCACTTATTGTACCACATTCTCTTCCATATTTCCGTATTCTCCTACTCTAATGCGCTCAGAAGAGTTTTTTTAATAAGCTCATCTACCACCCATAAATACTTATTTTTTACTCTTTCCTCGATTTTGGCGCCTTAAACACATGTAGAAGTTTGGAAAAAAGGCCAGTGGCAATTCCCAGACTCTCTTTTTGCACTTTTTCTGTTTGCATTTGCATTATTGGCGGTTATTGTTTGTTTGGCCAACTCTATCCCCGAATGATTGGGAGGGGACTAGCTGGTTGTTTGGGAACCCAAAAGAAGAAGGGAGCAAAAAAACTAAAAGGAACGCCAGCGAAAACCAGCCAGACTATCCTCTGCTGGCTGGAACAGGGCAGGGGTAACCAGCCAGCCATCCAACTTTTTTGGTCTTCAAGGAGGGGAAGTCGGTGCCAGGCCGTGCCACCCGTTCCCAGTCACCATTTTGCAAAAGAAGAGGGGTTGCGAGGGTTGCGCCCTCTCAGCTGTTCCCTCCCAGCTGGATTAAGTGGCTGGCCAGTTGGTGTGTGTGCTGGAGACCATCAAAACATGTTTTTTTTCTAAAATTCTTGCGAGCCGCCAAAATTAAAGTCCAGAAAAGAAGTGTGATTTGAGTGAGGATCGAACCAACGACCACTTTTGCAAAATCCGGAAATTAACCACTGAGCTATGCTTTTCAGATTTTAATATTTATTTATGGAAAGCGGCTTAAATTACTGAAAGGCTGATACCTGGTAAAATTTAAAAATTTTTTTTGAAGTAAAAATTAGTTAAATTCTCAACCATGTATTATAATAAAAGCAATAGGAGTAGCAAAAGCCTGGGTAACTCAGTGGTTGGGATCCGGAGGTCGTGAAATCTGGACGCCGGTTCGATTCTCACTGAGAGTGTAGTTTTTTCAATTTTACAAAATCTAATTCTCGTACGAATTTCGCTGGCACGGCCTTTCAAAATGAGTAAAACGTAATTTTACAGCAATTTTTGTTTTGCCCTTTTCTCATAACTTTTCAATATTTTTTTCAAGATAGTAACACTATCATGTAGCTCTGCGATTATAGTTTCTAATGAGGTATCATTTGTTGCAAAATCTTTGCAAAATATATATCCCAAAGAAGCAAGAACATGAAGCGAGTCAGAAATAATTTGCTTCATACTTTTGCCTTTTCTTTGCAAAAATGTTGTTATAGTTGATGCCTCATTAGAGACTAGAATCACAGGGCACATGATAGTGTTATCTGAAAGAAAAAATTAAAAAGGCAAAACAAATTTCCTGCAAAATTACGAGATTCCTGCAAAATTACAAGAATTTGCTGCAAAATTACGAGATTTCGCTGCGAAATTCCGTTTTACCCTTTCAAAATACTCCCATCGGCGACGAGCATGCCCCTTAAAATAATATTTTAAGTTCTCTGGCCTCTTTTCAGTGTTCTCTATCTTTTTTGTTGGCTTTCAAGGTCGTTTGCGCCTGCAAAATGAGTTACGTAGTAGGACCATACAGAGGCCAGAACACTTTCTTTGTGGTCCGACGGCTGGCTAGTTCTCTAGTTTCCTTTGAAAAAATGGCTGGATGTAGGCACGGACTTGAATGGCTGGTTGGTTGGATACTAACACCCTGCCAAGGGATTTGTAGTAGTGGTTAAAAGGTCTGCAGCTGGCAAATATCCAACACACCAATAATCCCCACCTTTTTTCACTGCTACTTGTTTGCCAAATTTACTGCTGATTTTGGCTGGATTAGGTTATCGGGTTGACTTTTTTGTTTGGATTATTTTAGGCTTTGGGCTAGAAGAATGGGTCAAAAGGGGCGTTCATGCTGTTGCTACTGCTCATTATTTATGGAATAAATGCTAATTGGGGTAGCACTAGTAGTTTTTTAGCCATTTTTGATTTGTGGAATGGTGCCGAATTTTTTGTGTATATTGTCTGTTTAGATGTAGGGGTTTTTTCAGATTTTTTGGTGTTGAGCAGTTTTTGGATAATAGGGGTTACGATAGTTCCTTTTTATGCAAGAACTTTCTATTGATCTGTTGAAATTACTTTATTTGATCAAAAAATCAGATTTTTTCGATAACAGGACACGCTCCTCTGATAGACACCAACCCCCCCCCCCGCCGCGGACTTTGAGAACCTATATGTGAGCTTCTAACAATATTTTACATTGCTTTTTATTGCATTTTCTTTATTCCTACGAGCTCTACCGATTACACTTTTAAAGTTCCGGTTCAGCACAAAAATTCAAGTTCCACCTGAAAGTTTCCTAAAATAAGCCACGGCTTATTTAGGTGATAGGGTATTTCGCAAAATAGGTGCCGCTTTTTCGCCTTGATTCCTCCTTTTTACCGCGTTTGATTCTCTCCTTTTTTGGTTCGTGATTAGGCTTGAGATAGACCAGCGTACATCAGGACATATTTTTCTGAAACACAAAAAGGGCACACATGTTTGAGTCCGATTTGACAATCGTCTTGTTTTTTTTTGCTTGCCCCTGTTGATTTTCGTGATATGGTTAGGCGCAGGGTAAGGAAGTTTACAGGCACACGCTTTTCTTACCTTTTAAAGTTTTATAAACACGTTTGAGACAGCCCTACTTTGCTATCTCCGCCTAATCACAATTAAAAAAGTCAGCAAGAAGTAGGCTTGATCTCGGGACGGGAATCCCACGGATTCCCGGTTTGGGATCCCGAAAATTTTGAAAATCCCGATCCGAATCCCGCCGGGTCTTATCCTTAATCCGGAAAATCCCGAATTCGAATTTATTTTGTTTCAGTACGAAAATAGACTAATTTTAAAGAAAACTTATCATTTTTGCTTTTTGTTGCTTTTTCGTCATTTGTGCTTAAAAAATAGTTTTTACCTGTTTATTTCTCAGATAAAGCTATTTATCTGAAAGCTTGATTGTTATGGATAGTGAGGTAATATTTGGGCTAAACCTCATCTGTTGCCCAAACCACTAAACCAACTATCCGCGAGTAACCAGCTGTTTTTTTGCACGATTTTTATTTTATAAGCACTGGAATGTTCCGTCCAAAAAATCTACGTGATAACTTTAAAAATTTATCGTACAAAGTACGAGAAATTCTGCAGTTATCCAGGGGATGAGTAAATGGATCATTTCAAATCGGGCTCATTAAAATGGGCCACAATCTGAGTCAAAAGTTCGGGCAATTTGAAACAGGTCAATTTGAAATGACTTATTTTGAAAAGGCCCGATTTCTTCTCCCCTATCGATTATTTCGGAATTATAAGAAAA